>WNWK01005494.1:35000-119939 GCA_009830355.1 Cherax destructor | reverse complement strand
AAGTTGGATAAATTCAGATTCAGGAAGGATATAGGAAAGCATTGGTTTGGTAATAGAGTTGTCGATGAGTGGAACAAACTCCCGAGTACAGTTATAGAGGCTAAAACGTTGTGTAGTTTTAAAAATAGGCTAGATAAATATAGAGTGGGTGCGGGTGGGTGTGAGTTGGACCTGACTAGTTTGTGCTACTAAGTCAGATGCCTGCTCCTTCCTTAAGTGGATGTAACCTGACCTGGCTGGGTCGGGGCATTGGCTTGCCGGTGGGAGACTTGGACCTGCCTCGCATGGGCCAGTAGGCCTGCTGCAGTGTTCCTTCTTTCTTATGTTCTTATGTTCTTATGATCGAGGTATACAAGTGGAAAATGGGTATTAACAAAGGGGATATAAATAAGGTCTTGAGGATATCTCTCCAAGAGAGAACCCGCAATAATGGATTCAAGTTAGATAAGTTTAGATTTAGAAAGGATATAGGAAAGTATTGGTTTGGAAATAGGGTAGTTGATGAGTGGAACAGTCTGCCTAGTAGGGTTATTGAAGCTAGACTTGGTGTTTCAAATTTAGGTTGATAAATTCATGAGTAGGGGGTTGATTTGGGGGACTGCGCATGAGTGGGTAGAATTGTCAAAGCTTATTTCTTGGGTAGCATTGAAGATTGGGTGAGCAAATATTCTGTAGTGGACGGATTGTGAAGGACCTGCCTAGTATGGGCCAACAGGCCTGCTGCAGTGTTCCTCCTTTCTTATGTTCTTATGTTCTTATGAACTGGCCAAGATTCTAATGCTCTATTTATTCATGTGAGAGACTTTAAGAACATAACATAAGAACATAAGAAAGGAGGAACACTGCAGCAGGCCCGTTGGCCCATACTAGGCAGGTCCTTCACAATCCGTCCCACTAACAGAATATTTGCTCAAGCCAATTTTCAATGCTACCCAAGAAATAAGCTTTGACAATTCTACCCACTCATGCGCGAGTCCCACTCAAATCCAACCCCTCTCACTCATGAATTTATCCAACCTAAATTTGAAACCATCCAATTGATTTTCAAAATGCTGAGAAGGTTGTATCAAGCAAGTCCATGGTTGAGAGGAATATAATAGAATCATGTTTCATTAAAAGCAGTTTTGAAAATAATATGAATATTTCTTTTGGTTCATATAAATTGGATTCATTTATAATTAATAAAATTTGGGAAGAATTTAATGATAAATTGGACTAATCTTAATTCTTGGGAAGAGTTTCAGGTCCTTTCTTATGTTCCTCTTCACAGAGTCGGAGATGTTACGCTACTGTGAGGTGTTGTCTTTGCTAGTGTGAGTGAGGTGTATTCTGCCCCTTTATAAGCCTTCTTCTCACGTTTCCTTTTATAGTTCCTTGATAATGTGAGTAGTCACGAAAGCGCTTGGAATTCTTCTATTTTTTCATAGTGGTTGTTTTTATATATATATATATATATATATATATATATATATATATATATATATATATATATATATATATATATATATATATATATATATATATGCATGTATTTTATAACTGAAATATTCTTGTTTTATTCTAATATAGCTTAATAGTATATAGGATTTATTGAATATATTATTCTTAAGCAGTTGTAACTATTTACTAAGAGCATCTGGAATATATATTTATTATAGTATTTCCAAAGATGGGGGTTGTTAGATTACATTAATTTAGATTAGGCTTTTCTATGAAGGGGAAAAGGTTGCAAGACTATATCAGTGGTTCTTGAACAGATTCCCTACGGGGGCGTAAGCCCCACAGGAAGGGGGCAATTTGAATGACTCACGAAATGGTAGTGACACGATTGCAAACAAACCACGGTAGGGTGGGGCACGAACTCGCGGCAGGTAAGCCACTGAGTCAGCTGGCACAATAAGATTCATCCAACTAGGCGTATGTGTACACCATAGGAAGGTTAGCTTGGGCCACCACTGTGACAGATGTATAAATATACCTAGTTGGATGAATATTATTGTAGCCAGCTGGCTCAGTGGTTTACATGCTGGCCTGCAGGGATTATGAAATTAAAGTTGCTAGGGATTCAAAACAAGATCGATTTCATCGACCTTGTGTAACTATGTGTGGGCTTTACATGTTTCTCTTTCGAAAATCAACTCTTTCAGCAAACTTTTGGACTACCCATGGGATCACCACTTAGTGCCCTCCTTGCGAACCTATATATGGAACATCTGGAAGCGGAGCGATTTTCCACTATTATTCCCTCTACTGTCACCTGGCTTCGTTATGTTGACGACATTCTCATCATAACTCCCAGACGCTTCAACGTTCAAGCTCTCCAACACAAACTCAACCAGGTTGAGCCATCAATCCAGTTTACACTAGAAGAAGAAGTCGACAACACTCTTCCTTTCCTTGATGTTCTTCTCTGCAAAGCTGACCATGAACTTCGTTTTAAAGTCTATCGAAAACCTACCAATCAACACGATCTTCTCCACTTCTACTCTCACCACGACACCAAAATTAAACGTGGTGTAATTATAGGCTTTTTCCTGCGCGCACTCAGAATCTGCAGCAGTGAGTTCCTTGAAGAAGAATGCTCCCTTTATGAGCAAGTTTTTTCTAAACTTCACTATCCTCGTCACTTCATTAGAGACTGCAGACGACGGGCATTAAACATCTTCAACACACCCAGAGAAGACACTGCTGAGAAGAGATACATAGTCCTCCCCACCAACTCCATTGCCAAAAACGTTTCCAACATTTTTTCCAATACCTCATTCCGAGTATCTACCTCCACATCCACAACAATCAAGGACATTACCAGTAACAGACAGGACAAGCTTCAATCCACTGCAGGGGTATACACAATTCCTTGTAATGACTGCAGCAAATTATCCATCGGTGAAACATCCAGAGACCTCCAGACACGTATTTCAGAACACCAGTACGCAGGCAGATCTGACGACCCAAGAAATGTCTGTGTTCAACACCGAAATTCACACAACCATTTAATCAACTACAGAAACGCAAGACTCATCGCCAGAGAATACAACACGCAATACCGAAGAATCCTGGAATCATCACTTTTTTGTATATCCAACAACTTCAACCAGAACAACGGCTTCTACAACATAGCTGAACCTATTGCCAAGAAATTTCTTCATCGCTATCCCACCTAGAACTCAAGAATGGAACACTGCAGGTCCTTTAAGTTACCCGAGTTTTTAAACTATCACACTACTTTGAAGACTGTCACATGCAGCATTCTCCACCTGACTAAATCCTATAAATACCCTTGTTTCTTTTATCCAGGTAGATCTGTTTGTGACTCGATAAAGCCCACTGCGTAGGCGAAACGTTGTCAATAAAGGATCACATTATACTGCTTATGTGTTTATCTTTCCATTATTTAGCTTATACGTGCAAGGGTTATAGACACTCCCTAGCTTCAGAACCTTGCATTTATCCACATTGAACTGCATCTGCCACTTTTCTGACCATAAATTAAGTTTGTCTAAATCCTCCTGAAGTTCCATGACATCTACGTTTGAATCAATTATCCTACCTATCTTCGTGTCGTCGGCGAATTTGCTCATATCACTAGTAATTCCCTCGTAAAGGTCATTGATATATATTATAAACAACAACGGGCCTTAGACCGATCCCTGTGGAATACCACTTGTTACAGATCCCCATTCGGATTTAACCCGATTTATGCACACTCTCTGCTTCCTATTGGTGAGCCATGACTCGATCCATGACAGCACTTTTCCCCCAATGCCATGAGCTGCCACTTTCTTTAACAGTCTCTGGTGCGGTACCCTATCAAAAGCTTTACTAAAATCTAAATAAACAATATCAAATTGTTTATCGTGATCAACAGCCTCAAAAGCTTTACCGAAGAAAGTTAATAAATTAGTTAGGCAGGAACAGCCCCTCGTGAATCCATGCTGAGTATCATTAATCAAATTATGGTTATCTAGATGGCTTCTAATAATATCAGCTATAATTGACTCTAGTAATTTGCCTACAATTGAGGTAAGACTTATTGGGCGGTAATTTGACGGTAGTGACTTGTCCCCTGCTTTAAAAATAGGAATTACATTAGCCATCTTCCACATATCAGACACTACACCTGTTTGAAGAGATAAGTTAAAAAATGTTAGTTAATGGTTCACAGAGTTCCATTTTGCATTCCTTAAGAACCCTTGCAAAAAGTCCATCAGGACCCGGCGATTTATTTTGTTTCAGTCGGTCTACTTGTTTCATAACCATTTCCATTTCCGTGCCAAAATGGAGGGAAAAGTCTGTGGCAACAAGACTAAATTCTAGCAGTCTGAGCGGTCAAATGGACGATGAATATATCCTACGGCTCTAAACTTCTCTTTTGAGCAAGTCTGAAGCAAACTAACTGTATTTATTCTACAATTATTCCTTGTATTCAACACGTTCCAACATTCGAATGCTTTCACTCTGAATGGCAGCGCTGGTAATGCAATCAGAGAGCGCTCTCTTCGATATCCTGAAATATATTGTTGTTTGAGAACTGTAAAGTTCATTAGCATATATCATGTTGTACGGAATTAATGTCCGCGTGTTATTGCGGTGTTTTATTTGGTAATAAAGCGAAACATGTCAAAACGATTTATTTCTGTTGAGCACAATACACAATGCAATATTAAATTTTCCTCGTGGTTTGTATTGCTTAATTGAGTACACAGGTGCTAGTCAGTGTATTCAGTTGTAAACACACTCATTACTGCCTAAACATTTAAACATCACGTTTGATCAAATAAAAACATCACACGTGTGACAGACGTGTACCATAAGAGTCATATTAAGGTTTATTACAGTGATTTAATGATCCAGGGTAATAATGCGTTGACTCATTAAGCCAGTGGCGTTGACGGTGCTCGTGGTGCTGGAAAAACCACTCCATGAAGCATCTGACCGTAAATTACTACTTGTTTAGTTAATTAATGGCATTATTGTGCCAGTAACTTAAGCGGGACTTAACAGGCAATTAATATAAGTAAATGGTGAGAGACAGGATTTTGACCGTTGTGGGAAGAGGAAGTGTGTGTGTGTGTGTGTGTGTGTGTGTGTATTTAGTATTGTACCTCATATCATGAGGTACAAAATACTGAGATGAATTGGTAGGGTGGATAAGGACAGACTGAGAGGCGGGAATCAGGTACATGAGGGCACAGCAAGAAGTTGAAAGAGCAGGTTAGGTCATAAGGATGTTTAGAAATACTTTGGTCAGGAAGTGGAAAACTCTAGACAGCAAACTGGTAGACGCAGGATCCATACATAGCGTTAAGAACAAGCATGATTAGGCTTACCTCCAGGACAGAGAGAGAGAGGATACCCAACAGCAGCCGTCCGAGAGGCGGGGATCAGGAGCTGAGTCTCGACTCTAGCAACTGCTTATAGGTAAGAACCTATGAGGAACTCACACATACTCACAAACACACACACGTACGTGGGCACACACACACACACACACGGTGCCAGGAGCTATGACTCGACCCCTGCAACCACAAATAGGTGAGTACAGGAGCTATGACTCGATCCCTGCAACCACAACTAGGTGAGTACACACAGGCAGGAATAACAGGGAAGGCACTACAATGGATCAGGGAATACCTGTCAGGAAGACAACAGCGAGTCATGGTGCGTGGCGAGGTGTCAGAGTGGGCGCCTGTAACGAGCGGGGTTCCACAGAGTCTTAGGACCGGTCTTAGGACCGGTGCTGTTTCTGGTATTTGTAAACGACATGACGGAAGGAATAGACTCCGAAGTGTCCCTGTTTGTAGACGATGTGAAGTTGATGAGAAGAATTCAATCAGACGAGGACCAGGCAGAACTACAAAGGGATCTGGACAGGCTGCAGGCCTGGTCCACCAACTGGCTCCTGCAGTTCAACCCCACCAAATGCATAGTCATGAAGATTGGGGAAGGACAAAGAAGACCGCAGTAGTACAGTCTAGGGGGCCAGAGACTACAAACCTCTCTCAAGGAAAAGGATCTTGGGGTGAGTATAACACCGGGCACATCTCCGGAGGCGCACATCAACCAAATAACTGCTACAGCATACAGGCGCCTAGCAAACCTAAGAACAGCATTCCGACATCTTAATGAGGAATTGTTCAGGACCCTGTACACTGTGTACGTTTGGCCCATACTGGAGTATGCAGCACCAGTTTGGAACCCACACCTAGCCAAGCATGTAAGGAAGCTAGAGAAAGTGCAAAGGTTTGCAACAAGACTAGTCCCGGAGCTGAGGGGTATGTCCTACGAGGAGAGGTTAACGGAAATCGACCTGACGACACTGAAAGACAGGGGAGATAGGGAGGATATGATAACGACATATAAAATACTGAGAGGAATCGACAAGGTGGACAGAGACAGGATGTTCCAGAGATGTGACACAACAATAAGGGGTCACAGTTGGAAGTTGAAGACTCAGATGAATCACAGGGATGTTAGGAAGTATTTTTTCAGTCACAGAGTTGTCAGGAAGTGGAATAGTCTGGGAAGTGATGCAGTGGAGGCAGGATCCATACATAGCTTTAAGAAGAGGAATGATAAAGCTCATGGAGCAGGAAGAGTGACCTAGTAGCGACCAGTGAAGAGGCGGGGCCAGGAGCTGTGACTCGTCCCCTGCAACCACAACTAGGTGAGTGTACACACACACACAGAGGGCGAAAGTAACAAATTTTGTTAAGGTGATGACACAGGACGTATCCTTCACACACTTCTTGAGAAAGTCTCGACCTCTTAAAGGAGAGAGTTAAAACTTGTCTGAGGCGGCTGCAAGACGCTCAGTGGATTCTTCCACAAACACCAAATCACAAGTATATATGTAACTGTCCCACACCTGCGCCATGCACACCTGTCAGAGTTAATATTTTCAGTATTAATATTTTAGAGTAATAGTTGTTTGGACTGCATATCAACAACTGATTCAGAAAGGATTCAGAATATCTAAAATAATTTTTATTTACATCTGAAAAAAGGTGTCAAGCATTTAAGAAAAAAGTATCGATAACACAGTCAATATCAGAGTAAATAATATGGGTTGACTGACACCATGTGAGGGCAGAATGTGCTGCTGCTGCTGCTGCTGTTACTGTTCTTACTGTTCTTGTAGCCACTGCTGTTGCTGTTTTTCCTGTTATTCTTGTAGATGTTGCTAATGCTATATACTGCTTATTCTGCTGCTTTTGCTGTTGTTACTTGTAACAACTGCTGTTCATGTTTCTGCTGTTATTGTTGTTGTTAATGCTATTTTTTCCTTCTGTTGTTGGTACTGTTCTTGAAGCTACTTCTGTTCTTGTAGTTGTTGCTAATGCTGTTTACTGTTGCTGCTGCTGCTACTACTACTACTGCTGTTGTTATTGTTCATGTAACTACTGCTATTGTTGTTTCTGCTGCTGTTCTTGTAGTTGTCAATGCTGTTTTCTGCTGCTTTCTACTATTCCTATTTTTTCTGTTCTTGTAGCTACTGCTGTTGTTGCTTCTGCTGTTGTTCTTGTAGTTGTTTTTAATGCTGTTTTCTACTACTGCTGCTGCTGTTTCTGCTGTTACTGTAGTTACTGCTATTGATGTTTCTGCTGCTGTTCTTGTTATTATTAAGGCTGTTTTCTGCTGCTGCTGCTGCTAACACTGTTCTTACTATTCTTGCAGCTACTGCTGTTCTTGTAGCGGTTACTAATGCTGCTTTTGCTGCTGCTGCTGCTGCTGCTGCTACAGGTACAAATGCATAATATAGTCTCCTTCAGTCAAGCCTAAGGGACTGAACACCTCGGAATTAACTCCCCACATATTATACAGACACTAGTATTAAAAAATCACTTCTGTATTCGACTGAAGAAACCTATTATGCAGGCGAAACGTTCCCAGCAGGAAAATATAGAATTTCGTAGAGTCAGAAGAAGAAAAAAAGTATAATGTTGTGTTCTAGCGATAGGACCGATGATTTCTGAAATATTTTTGATGATCGTATTAAGGAAGTGCTTCCAGTCTCTGACACACGTACAGACGAATATACTGAGAAGATCAGAGGATGATATACATATGTAGTAATATATATATGTAGTAATATATATATATATATATGTAGTAATATGTACTTGAAATATATCCTTCAAACTTCACGTACTGTAAATGCCATCTTTGTAGCAGCTATGTATTTTTTAAGTCCTGCGTTCTGTGCACCATGTAATGAAATATACCTAATTGTAAAAACCAGAAAGATGGGGTGGTAGGGGAAGTGGAATATTCAAATGTCTTCAGGAAGAAATCTAAATATTTTTCCTAGATGCCTTTTAATCCACTTTTCCGAGGCTATGGGTCCCACAATTTGTACTAGAGGTAGACCCCATCCTATATATTATATATATATAGGATGGGGTCCACCTCTGGTGTAAATTGTGGGACCCATAGCCTCGGAGAAGTGGATAAAAAGGCTTCAAGGAAGAATATTTAGATTTCTTTCTGAAGCGATTTGAATATTCCACTTCCCCTACCACCCCATCTTTTTTATACAAACTTTATTTCAAGACAAAATACATTGACAAGAATACAATAGGGAGTAAAACAACATAGATAACAACTCAGAGCTACATGTCAAATACTTCGTCCAGCTCCCCGGCTGTGGGCCGCATGCCCAGAACGCTGCAGGCATTTTCCCTCTGGATCGCCACACTGAGTCTCTGAAAGAGGAAGCTGGTCGCCCTGTGCTATTTGGCTTAAATAGCAACGCTCTTCTTGCCGAATAAGGCAATCGAAAATGTGTATGCAATAATTTCGCAAAAATCATTCTAAACCTAGCGAAAAAATTATATTTCATTGTGTTTGCTTATTATTAAATTATTGTAAACTTATCTAAAATATATTTAGTTGGATTAGGCCAAATTAAATTGCGCTTGTTATAATAAGGTTAGGTAAGTTTTCTAACGTTCTTTTGGTACAAAATTATTAATTTTTACATTAACACACACTCACATTATATATATATATATATATATATATATATATATATATATATATATATATATATATATATATATATATATATGTCGTGCCGATTAGGTAAAACTTGCGATTTTGGCTTAAATAGCAACGCTCACCTTGCCATATAAGACAAGTGAAAGTTTGTGTATGCAATAATTTCGCCCAAATCATTCTGAACATAACGAAAAAATATATTTCATTGTGTTTGTTTATTATTTAATTAATGTTAACGTATCTAAAATATATTTAGTTGGGTTAGGCTAAATTAAATTGCGCATGTTGTAATAAGGTTAGGTAGGTTTTCAAAGTTTCTTTTGGTACAAAATTATAAATTCTTACATTAACATAAATGAAAAAATATATCTTTAAACGTATAAGAGAAAATTTTAGAAAGGACTTAATTTTAGATGAGTTCTTGCTAATTGACCAGTTTTACCTAATCGGCACGACATATATATATATATATATATATACATACTTGAGTGATTAACAGGAAAGGTATTACGAATGTACAAATATAATGGGTACTTTCGGGGTCGATGGTGGAACGGCTCCCAACGAAAACCAAAATAGTGAGGGAAAAATATAATTTTGGGTTTCTAAGTGCTATACTAAACGTTTATTAACCAAGAACTCCAAACTACACTGATAAGAGCGGATGAATCTGTAATGAGAGGTGTCATGGCTTAAAGAACTTGGCTTACGGATTAAATAAGATTGAAACTATGAAGAGAACGACGAGTACCGTAGGGTGTTAGTGCTGACGCTTATGGACATGGATGTCATAATTCCCAGCTGTTGTCAGCTGTATGCAGATAGAGTAGATGCGAGTTTCTGGATCGTTAAGGGCAGTTATAAGCTTTAAGATGAGAGGTGTCGAATCTCTCCCAGGTTGGGAATGATGGAGGAGGACAGATGTAGCCCTTGGGATATATGTAGTAGGTGGTGACCAATTGTTGTGGCAACATCAGCAATGTCTGCAGTGCGATTATCAGCAACTGTATAAACTGCAGCAGGCTCTATAACACTATTGTCAGCAACTGTATGAACGTCAGCAGGTTCTGTAACACTATTGTCAGCAACTGTATGAACGTCAGCAGGCTCTGTAACACTACTGCCAGCAAATGTATGAACATCAGCAGGATCTGTAACACTACTGCCAGCAACTGTATGAACGTCAGCAGGATCTGTAACACTACTGCCAGCAACTGTATGAACGTCAGCAGGATCTGTAACACTACTGCCAGCAACTGTATGAACGTCAGCAGGATCTGTAACACTACTGCCAGCAACTGTATGAACGTCAGCAGGATCTGTAACACTACTGCCAGCAACTGTTGTAGCTGTAGCAGGATCATGAGCACGTTCTGCCGTTGGCGTTAAAGTTTAAGATGAGTGTCAACTCTCCCAGGTGGAATGTATGAACGTCAGCCGGGATATGTAAGTAGTGGAGCAATTGTTGAACTCAGCATGTCTGCAGCGATTATCCAGCAACTGTATAACGTCAGCAGGATCTTAACACTACTGCAGCAACTGTATGAACGTCAGCAGGTTCTGTAACACTATTGTCAGCAACTGTATGAACGTCAGCAGGCATCTGTAACACTACTGCCAGCAACTGTATGAACTCAGCAGGATCTGTAACACTACTGCCAGCAACTGTATGAACGTCAGCAGGATCTGTAACACTACTGCCAGCAACTGTATGAACGTCAGCAGGATCTGGAGAACTACTTGCCAGCATACTTCTGTATTGTTTTTTTTGACTACTCACATAGATGTAACGGTAGTGATATTGGAAAAGGAAGCTTGATAGTGGACGGTCATGCGCTCTCGCCTCTTTGAAAGCTAAGAACAGGTTCGTAGTTCTGTTGTAGTGGTAGCGGCCCCAGGCAACACGACCGCACAGTCGGGAGATTTGCAAAAGAATATTTGATCATGTTTACTCCAGGTTCGGGATATTGCAATCGATGCTGCAGAGAGAACGGAGGTGATAGACAGTTGCTACAATTCATCAGCATAAGATTACTCAAGAGGAACTTCAGGGAAAGATAAGCATGAATAAAGTGTCCAATCTGAGAGCTCGAACCTCCCACTGGAGCGACGAGGAGGTCGGTAATATGAAGGAGAAGTAATTAGAAGATAAATGATCGCTGTCATGAAGATCATTTACTAATGACTAGTCAAAGTTAAGCATTTTGCAATATCATATAGAGACATCTACAGTAGGCATGAGTAAGAATGTGTGAATCTAAATGTGTAGGGGTTACAGTATTTAGGACAGAGAGAAAGGGACACGAGAAAATCCTGTACCTGGTCCCCACGAGAGTCACAGTGTCCCCACGAGTCACAGTGTCCCCACGAGAGTCACAGTGTCCCCACGAGAGTCACAGTGTCCCCACGAGAGTCACAGTGTCCCCACGAGAGTCACAGTGTCCCCACGAGAGTCACAGTGTCCCGAGTCACAGTGCCCCGAGTCACAGTGTCCCCACGAGAGTCGCAGTGTCCCCACGAGAGTCACAGTGTCCCAACGAGAGTCACAGTGTCCACACGAGAGTCACAGTGTCCACACGAGAGTCACAGTGTCCCCACGAGAGTCACAGTGTCCCACGAGAGTCACAGTGTCCCCACGAGAGTCACAGTGTCCCCACGAGAGTCACGGTGTCCCCACGAGAGTCACAGTGTCCCCACGAGAGTCACAGTGTCCCCACGAGAGTCACAGTGTCCCCACTAGAGTCACAGTGTCCCCACGAGAGTCACAGTGTCCCCACGAGAGCCACAGTGTCTCCACGAGAGTCACAGTGTCCCCACAAGAGTCACAGTGTCCCCACAAGAGTCACAGTGTCCCCACGAGAGTCACAGTGTCCCCACGAGAGTCACAGTGTTCCCACGAGAGTCACAGTGTTCCCACGAGAGTCACAGTGTCCCCACGAGAGTCACAGTGTCCCCACGAGAGTCACAGTGTCCCCACGAGTCACAGTGTCCCCACAAGAGTCACAGTGTCCCCACAAGAGTCACAGTGTTCCCACAAGAGTCACAGTGTTCCCACAAGAGTCACAGTGTTCCCACAAGAGTCACAGTGTTCCCACGAGAGTCACAGTGTCCCCACGAGAGCCACAGTGTCCCCACGAGAGTCAGTGTCCCCACGAGAGTCACAGTGTCCCCACGAGAGTCACAGTGTCTCCACGAGAGCCACAGTGTCTCCACGAGAGCCACAGTGTCCCCACGAGAGCCACAGTGTCCCCACGAGAGTCACAGTGTCCCCACGAGAGTCACAGTGTCCCCACGAGAGTCACAGTGTCCCCACGAGAGTCACAGTGTCCCCACGAGAATCAGTGTCCCCACGAGTCACAGTGTCCCCACGAGAGCCATAGTGTCCCCATGAGAGTCACAGTGTCCCCACGAGAGTCATAGTGTATCCACGAGAGTCACAATGTCCCCACGAGAGTCACAGTGTCCCCACAAGTCACAGTGTCCCCACGAGAATCAGTGTCCCCACGAAAATCAGTGTCCCCACGAGAGTCACAGTGTCCCCACGAGAGCCACAGTGTCCCCACGAGAGTCACAGTGTCCCACTAGAATCACAGTGTCCCCTACGAGAGTCACAGTGTCCCCACGAGAGTCACAGTGTCCCCACGAGAGTCACAGTGTCCCCACGAGAGTCACAGTGTCCCCACGAGAGTCACAGTGTCCCCACGAGGTCACAGTGTCCCCACGAGAGCCACAGTGTCCCCACGAGAGCCACAGTGTCCCCACGAGAGCCACAGTGTCCCCACGAGAGCCACAGTGTCCCCACGAGAGCCACAGTGTCCCCACGAGAGCCACAGTGTCCCCACGAGAGTCACAGTGTCCCCACGAGAGTCACAGTGTCCCCACGAGAGTCACAGTGTCCCCACGAGAGTCACAGTGTCCCCACGAGAGTCACAGTGTCCCCACGAGAGTCACAGTGTCCCCACGAGAGCCACAGTGTCCCCACGAGAGCCACAGTGTCCCCACGAGAGTCACAGTGTCCCCACTAGAGTCACAGTGTCCCCACGAGAGCCACAGTGAGACCCTCTCCAGATAAAATGATGAACATTAAAATCACATAATAAAAGGAGAGCAGTAGGTATGGAAGAAATCAGAAACTGAAATTTAGGGATAAATAAAGGGGGTGAAGGAGAAAGAGCAGACCCTGTATCACTTGTATAAACAGACAAGGGCTGCAGTATATTAGATAAAAAGATATATGTGTAATTGTAATTAATGTTATATTTCAAAGTAGTAAATTTTCGCTTTCCAGGAGCTTTGTCCAGCTATGTGATGGCGGGGTTTATTGTTTTGGGTGGAACTCTTGCTAATACTTCATATTGTTTAATACTTTATACTGTTTAATAGTGTCTAAAATGGCGATTAAAGATTATTTGAGATATTTACGTCTGCGGAAATGGTTGTTGAAATTCTGGTGCTGTGCACATGAATTGTTCGAGTTATCGTTCCTGCCTGCATTGATGTGTTTATTGAGACGTGTTTCCATGTTTCGCGCAGTTTCACCAACGTATACCTTGTCACATCCTCCACAAGGGATTGACTGGTTTTAGTTAGTTTAATATCTTTATTATTCACCCCATACCCATCCTTGACTGGTTCGAGGTTCTTTTAATGTGGTCCTGGTTAGGTCCTTGATGGAGATGCTGGTTGCTATGGCGACTCTAGTGTTGGCTTGTGTAAGGACTTTGGAGACATTCAAGACAATCTGGCTGTTGGGGAAAATTATAATTTTTTGTATGGAGTGGATTTAATACTTGGAGAACTGATGATTTAGAAGATTCTTTTATTCAAATACTTGATGGAGAAGGAAGGAAAATGTAGGACGGTCGTCAAGAAACTCTGGGCTTTAAATCTGGTATGCTTTTTTTTGAAAAATTCGATGATGATGCCTCGCCTGTCCTTAATATCCTGACTGAAATAGAAGTGTACAAGATCGTTTTTTGTTTGTAGGCTTCCAGTAAATTTGAAATTTTAGAGTACTATCTATTTGAAGAATTATAATGAGCACGTCGCCCACATAGTGTAACCATGTGACATTGGTGGATATGATATTGGCGACGCGTTCAGCTCCTATATACTCCATGTATAACTTAGCTAAGAAGGAGCTGATGGCAGATCCCATTTCTATCCCATATGTTTGTATAGTTCCTTTGTATAAACGAACTATACAAACACATGTTTGTATCCCATATATTTGCATAGTTCCTTTGTATAAAGGCAAAGGGTACAAAAGAGTGTAAAAATTATAGGGGAATAAATCTGTTGAGAATACCTGGTAAAGTGTATGGTAGAGTTAATTGCAGTTTTATAAGTGTAGTGTAAGCATGCCTCTGACAAGACAGTGATGGCGTGAATGATGATGAAAGTGGGGAAACGACCGATGGGAAACGACCGATGTGTTAATAAAAAAAATGTTTGTAGAGTCTTTTGTTGAAAGAGAAACAGTTGAAGTAAATGCAATGTTAATTACAACTAGCTCTACATATGGAAATGTACTCTCTTGACTCACGAAATCGTAATGACACGATTGCAAACAAACCATACCACGGGTGGAGTTTTGAGAATCTCTGACCGCGGGTTCGAACCCCACCCGTGGTATGGTTTGGACACTCTTGCCTATGGAACACCTAAAAGCTAAACACTTTGCCAACACCATTCCCTCCAATGTCACATAAGTACGTTATGTAGACGACGTTCTCATAAAAGATTCCAAACGTTTTTACGCCAGAACACAGAGAAAACTCAACGCAGAACACACAGAGAAAACTCAACGCAGAACACACAGAGAAAACTCAACGCAGAACACACAGAGAAAACTCAACGCAGAACACACAGAGAAAACTCAACGCAGAACACAGAGAAAATTCAACGCACTTGAATCGGTAATCCAGTTCACACTTAAAGAAGAGTCCAGTGACATATTGCCATTTCTAGTCGCCCTCATTCACAAAGTAGATAATACTCTAAAATTCCAAATTTACAGGAAGCCTAAAAACCAAAACGATCTTAATAAGTCATCATTATCGGATTTTTTTTAATTAAGAGCACAACGTATTTGCTCTCCAGAGTTATTTTTTTCACAAATTATCCAACCTCAGCTCATTTCAAAGTCCCACCCACATTAGTGGGCTAACTCCCAGGTACCTACTTGCTGCTAGGGGAACAGGTATAGTATGTGTAAGGAAACACCCACTGATTCTACCTCTCCCGGGGATCGAACCACGGACACTCCGTGTGTGAGCTGAGTGCGAAGAACCTTGAACCAGTGAATACACGAGTTAACACAATCCTCTGTGGAGGATGTGACAAGGTATACGTAGGCGAAACAGTACGATGTCAAGAAACACATCTATGTGAACACATCAATGCTTACAGAAACAAGCTGAACAACGCACGTGTACAACACAGGAACTCCTCCACCCACTGAATAAGTGACGCTCGTCTAGTGATCAAAGAACCTTAGACGTAAATGCCTTCAATCGTCTTTAGTCGTCATTTCAGATACTATTAAACAGAACATTGGCAGTTACTTCATCTCTGAAGAATCAACAATAAACAATGAACCCAGACATCACATAGCAACCAAGAGCTACCTCCACTGCTCCTACTACTACTACTACTATTACTACTACTGCTAAACTACTTCTAGTAATAATAATAATACAACGAACAGCATAGACAAGTTAGCCTACTGCAGTACTTAAGCTTTATCGACTCCTTTTATTACCTATATATACCGTCTGAGTCCATGTACTGCTTATAACAGCTTGATAAAGATCCTGGAGAGCGAGACTGAGTCCATGTACTGCTTATAACAGCTTGATAAAGATCCTGGAGAGCGAGACTGAGTCCATGTACTGCTTATAACAGCTTGATAAAGATCCTGGAGAGCGAGACTGAGTCCATGTACTGCTTGTAACAGCTTGATAAAGGTAGCATAATGAAATTCCCTTGTGTAAGAGTTACATCTCTTTTGAAAGGCCTTAAGAATCACCTTCTTCAATAACGTATAATCACAAATTATCTCATAGGACAAAGTTGCATAAATGCTTAACACAGTACCAGAGGAAATCATACCTAAACTGTTTCCCAGGTTTAAGTTGGCCATTCTTATGAAGTCGCAGTGTTCTCAAAATGAAAGAGACATGAGGTGATGTCCTTCCTCCTGTTGATGGATGTTGACTCCGGTGATGTGAGGAGCAACTTCCAACAAACCTTCATCTACTTCCTGTTTAGAAAAGTCAAGTTTCTTTTGTTCCAACTCCATTTTATCTTAAAATCAACGGCATTCTGTTAAGCTTAGTTCTGAAGCTTCTTTTTGTTGAGACTCTAATACTACATACATTCTAACTTCCTCCCTTGCTCTTTTATCTCATTCCAACTTTTCATGCTCTTTCCTATCTTCTCTCTCTCTCTCTCTCTCTCTCTCTCTCTCTCTCTCTCTCTCTCTCTCTCTCTCTCTCTCTCTCTTACATTCCTTTTTATTTTCTTCAGTTGTTAAACGATATTTGATCATAGCAGAGATGAAAGATTCCAAGGAAGCTCCAGTAATACGCAGCTGGAAGCCTTGGTCTTACCACAACAAACTCATCCATAATGACAAACTACTTATACACACGAAAAATAAAAGCAAAATAATATAAATAAACACGTAATCAAAATAACTAGAAAAATGGGGTCCCTAGACCGTCTCTGTAAAAAAAAAAAAAAAAAAAATACCACGGGCGGGGATTGAACTCGTGGCGTGTGAATCGTAAAACTCCAGACCAGCGCGTAAGCCTCTGGACCAGCTGGCTACAATATGATTAATCCAACTCGATATATTTATACACCATAGGGAGGTTAGCATGGGCCACCACTGTGACCACAAATGCAAGTGGCCGTGACGAACTCTAGCTCTAGTCCCCTCAAAGCCGTCATCATAACTCACGAAATCGTAATGGCAGGATTGCAAACAATCCATACCACGGGCGTGGATTGAACTCCTTGCGAGTCAGTCGTAAAACTTCCCTGTTAAAGCCTGCGTTTGTGGTCACAGTGGGGCCTCTGCTAACCTAGTTGGATAAATCTTACTGTAGCCAGCTGGCCCAGTGGCTTACGCGCTGACCTGTAGTTTTATGACTCACTCAGTTCAATCCCCGGTATGGGTTGTTTGCAATCGTGTAATTACGATTTCGTGAGTTATCTCTGCAAGAATCGAGAATCTCTTAGGACAACCCTCGATATACAGCACAAACAAGACTGAACAGAGTAATATAACACTGAAAAATCCCGGCCCTCTATGGTCTATTGCTTTATACTACAAAGTGATATAGAGGAAAGTGGTATAGATGAACAGCTCTAAAAGTGGTATAGTTGAACAGCTCTAAAAGTGAAAGGAGTAAAGTTCCACGTATACAGTTACCTGTCCTGACTTACTACCCAAAACATGAGAATTCAAAGCAAACTTCTACTCACTACTTTTACATGTACATAACTGTAGTGATAGTAGCCAATCGCAGCAAATGGCAACTTGTCTGTTGATAGTAACACTGTTGTCTTGGCTTCAAGGCTTCGTACAATCCTGATAAAGGTCGCCAGTGTGACTAGATATAAAAGTCTACTCACGAGTTCAGAAAGTTTCATTCATCTTATGAAAATATAGAACATATAAATAACAGGGAAATATTAACAAGAGGAATATGAAAGAAAAAATGTAAAGTATACCCAAATATAAAATGCAGGAACAGGAACTAATACCTACCGGTATCAGGCTATGAAAAAAAATAAAAATTGAAAATGTGAATTCAAGCTGACACAAATATCAGTAATGCGGGGTAGATAAGATCCAATATTGCCCTGTGGCGTATGCAGAAGAACAGCTGGTACAGATGCAAAGACAGAGGCAAAAGAATTGAGCACCTCATACTGAAGACTGAGAACTTGACATCCGGGGTAGAATGCGCATGAGCGTTAACGAGGAGTCAGCACACTGGCGTAGACTAGGCTGAGGTGTCGGACATTCAAGGAGGCGACGAGTCGACAGAAGAGAAGCACCACTCCCAGAATGGCAGTGTAATGGGTATGGATGGGTATGAGTTGAACCTGTCTAGCATGGGCTAGGCAGACAAAGATACATGTGATACACCTGGGTATCTTTAGCAGTGGAAAGATAATTTTGGGTTGATCATTTGCTTAAGATTTAAATGTATTCAGGTCCTCAGCCTTGATCAGTCTGAGGCAGAGACAGGAGATTTATATACTGGAACCAGAAGAGGTGCAGCATTTGAAGGCATTTTAACAGGTGGACGGGTCTCGCTAGTGAAAGATACCCAGATACCAGATACCCAGGTGTACAACATGCAACGTATTCATCAAATATTAGGGTATTGTATACCATTAGTGAAAAGATGCCTGTGTGACACAGCGACACCATTAAATCTTAGTACGGGAGATTTCTTCTCCAACTGAAATATTAACCAATGGCACAAATTTTGGTCATTATCTACTTCTACTAGTGGACCCCGTCCATTTGTGAGGATGTCTTCAATTGCTGCAGCTTTTTTTTTCACTCCAGTCTCCTTCCTTTTGTCTGGGCTTCAGATTTAGTTAGGCTAAGTGACAGAAGTGAGAAATGGTTTAAAAACCGACAAGTTGAAGATTGAGACACTTATGCAACATATGGGAATTTTTATTGAAGAAACATTTCGCCACACAGTGTCTTCATCAGTCCAATACAAAGCAGAAAAGTGTAAGGAGAGGAGGAGTTTGAGGTAATCAGTCCCTCAGCCTGGAATCGATATGCTCAGTTCATCAATCTTGTAGTAAGTACAGCATAGTGCCGGAGCCCTTGTAGTTGGTATGAGGGACTGATTACCTCATCTTCTGTATATAGTTCTACTGTCTTCCAAATATGTCCTTGAATTTGTATTAATAAAGTCACTGGATGGCGAAACGTCTACAATAAAGATACTCAGATGTTGCAAATGTATCTAATTTTCATTTTCTCGGTCTTGTATACCATTCATGTACAATCTTAAACTACTATGAACTAACTGTTCACCACTTAAAGATGCAAAATATAGTATTAGTAAGAACACTAAGGTACCCTTCAAATATTATATATATATATATATATGGGGATGTGTTATATTGCAATAAACTATCATATTATCAACATATCCAGTGATAAGTCACAGTAAAACAGACCATCACCATTACAGTTTCAAACAATAATAATCAAGTCCATGTATTATGTTTTTCCAAATATTAATACTATATACTAAAGACATACATAGTAATATACAGAATTTACGTGACAAATCCTTAGATAATTATAACATGTGATATCCCTCTCCTTATTGACTGAGAATCATGCGTGAGTGAGGTGTTGCAACCACTACATACCCCCGTGAGTGAGGTGTTGCAGCCACTACATACCCCGTGAGTGAGGTGTTGCAACCACTACATACCCCCATGAGTGAGCTGTTGCAACCACTACATACCCCCGTGAGTGAGGTGTTGCAACCACTACACCCCCCGTGAGTGAGCTGTTGCAACCACTACTTACCCCCGTGAGTGAGGTGTTGCAACCACTACATACCCCCGTGAGTGAGCTGTTGCAACCACTACATACCCCCTTGAGGGAGCTGTTGCAAACACTACATACCCCAGTGAGGGAGCTGTTGCAACCACTACATACCCCCGTGAGGGAGCTGTTGCAACCACTACATACCCCCGTGAGTGAGCTGTTGCAACCACTACTTACCCCCGTGAGCTGTTGCAACCACTACTTACCCCCGTGAGCTGTTGCAACCACTACATACCCCCTGAGTGAGCTGTTGCAACCACTACATACCCCCCTGAGTGAGCTGTTGCAACCACTACATACCCCCGTGAGTGAGCTGTTGCAACCACTACATACCCCCCTGAGTGAGGTGTTGCAACCACTACATACCCCCCTGAGTGAGGTGTTGCAACCACTACATACCCCCCTGAGTGAGGTGTTGCAACCACTACATACCCCCCTGAGTGAGCTGTTGCAACCACTACATACTCCCGTGAGTGAGGTGCTACAACCACTACATACCCCCCTGAGTGAGGTGTTGCAACCACTACATACTCCCGTGAGTGAGCTGTTGCAACCACTACATACCCCCGTGAGTGAGGTGTTGCAACCACTACACCTCCCGTGAGTGAGGTGTTGCAACCACTACATACCCCCGTGAGTGAGCTGTTGCAACCACTACATACCCCCGTGAGTGAGGTGTTGCAACCACTACACCCCCCCGTGAGTGAGGTGTTGCAACCACTACATACCCCCGTGAGTGAGCTGTTGCAACCACTACATACCCCCGTGAGTGAGGTGTTGCAACCACTACTTACCCCCGTGAGTGAGGTGTTGCAACCACTACATACCTTGTCGTTATGTATATTTTTTCTGTTGTTTAAGGCTACAAAGGTAACAAAAATAATATTTCTTACCTTAAATTGTGGTTGCTGGTGTTTGTGAAGAGTGAACACTGTAGGTATCCAACAGCAATCAAGAATATTTTAATCCCAAATATGAGGCTATTGGGACTAAAAACTTTACGTTCGTGAGGTGTTGCAACCACTACATACCCCTGTGAGTGAGCTGTTGCAACCACTACATACCCCTGTGAGTGAGCTGTTGCAACCACTACATACCCCTGTGAGTGAGCTGTTGCAACCACTACATACCCCGTGAGTGAGGTGTTACAACCACTACATACCCCCCTGAGTGAGCTGTTGCAACCACTACATACCCCCGTGAGTGAGCTATTGCAACCACTACATACCCCCCTGAGTGAGCTGTTGCAACCACTACATACCCCGTGAGTGAGCTGTTGCAACCACTACATACCCCCGTGAGTGAGCTGTTGCAACCACTACATACCCCCGTGAGTGAGCTGTTGCAACCACTACATACCCCAGTGAGTGATCTGTTGCAACCACTACATACCCCCGTGAGTGAGCTGTTGCAACCACTACATACCCCCGTGAGTGAGCTGTTGCAACCACTACATACCCCCGTGAGTGAGCTGTTGCAACCACTACATACCCCCGTGAGTGAGCTGTTGCAACCACTACATACCCCCGTGAGTGAGCTGTTGCAACCACTACATACCCCCGTGAGTGAGCTGTTGCAACCACTACATACCCCCGTGAGTGAGCTGTTGCAACCACTACATACCCCCGTGAGTGAGCTATTGCAACTACTACATACCCCCACACTAGTCTGCCAATATCAATCTAAGTCATCCAACAAAACACTATAGTTAAAACATACAAAGAAATATGTGCTAAGTCTTGTAAATGACAAGTTTGCTCAATTTAAATGAATAATTACCTTAATTTTTCTTTAAAAATTAATAGGCAGAAACACTGGCAGTCAAATTTACATTAGACCAACGTAAAGCAATACTTCAAAGCATTGACAAGGTGTCAGCTACAATGTTACAAACACCATAAGTATAACACAACATAAATATGTTTAACGATAATGTTGACAGGCTGTATGTAGAGAGCTCACCTCATAATCTCAGTGTCACTCGTTTCATCAGATTTATGAAGGTCAAGAGATTATGGTCAATATAAATAGTTATTATGTAAGGTTATTTGCCTATATAAATCTGAAAATGCTGTAACGCCACACGAGCTAATGTTTCTTCCTAAATGGTGGGATATTTTTTTTGAAATGTTTGAGCTTGATGGTGTAACAATATATAAGACGAAGAGCAGCACCATCTGTTGACTTCTCAAGACGAACAACTTCCTATGACAGCTTTCCTATCCTTAGGAACAGTAATTCTAGAAACAGTAACACCTTTATCCTCAACAGGTGCTACCTTACCTATCAATAAATTCAAGATACTGGATCTCATCCTGTATCTCATCCTGCATGTTTCTCAGTTCTCTCAAACTCTCAAGTCAGTGAGGTACGTTTATATACCAAGTTCTCCATCAAATTTGCATTCCTCGTTCCAAATGGAATGAGTGAAATCGGGAGGCAGTTAAATAATCTATCATAGATTCGAAAAGCAGATACTTCATGAGGTCTAGTAATGAGAGACATCTGATAATATCCATATAACAGGTCCAAGCGACTAGCATAGATAACTCGGAAAACAAGATTTATGAAATTGTCAAAGTGAGGAAGCGGGTAACTTACTGGTGTTAATTATGGAAGATTATGATCATCCTGTAACTACCATCACGCTATCTGCTTAATATTCTTCAAATATGGTGACTAATTAATAAGAAGTATACCATATATGTCTACATTGTATTCACCTTTGGTACAAACTGCGGCACAATTCTGAAGAGACATTTGTTTTCTAGAATTAGCGACTTAAAATCTCCAGCTTCATCAACCGTAAAAGATTTCTGGGATTTTTTTTCAAAAGTTTTCCAGACGTATCTTTATACCTCTAGTTACGACAGGCAACCCAACATGATCCTCATCTGAAGTAGAAGAAAAAATGCTAATATGAAAGGCCTTGAGTTGATATATATATAAAAAATGGCCCCATGATCTCTTAGGAGTTTGTTCTAAGACTAAGTAATTTACATCACTTAACTTCATAAATGCTTTTAACTGTCCAACATTTCCTGCTTATAGATCATATCCTGGTACCAACTTTTGTGTTATTATCACTTACTTGAAATGTCCTGGGCACAACATTTTTTGCTGTTTCATTATACTTTATGCTAAATGAGATACCCAAAGACTACTAAACAATAACAGTGGTACCCCCTCATCCAAGTCTCAGGAAAACATCTCACAGCGCCCCTGCATCATATTGCAAGTGCTCAAATGCTTCCTGTGAATGCGGGTGATAACTAGTGAAGAGTACAGAGTATGAGTGCAGGTGTGACGAAGCTTCTCAGAAAACTTTACTTCTAAAGTTGGATCCTTGATCCAGCTGAATTTCTCTGTGAAAAGAAGCGTACAAGTGCTTGAGCAATAGCCTGATCATTTTTCTTTCTCGTGGTAACAGCTTCAGAGTACCAAGCTTATTCTATGGTAACAGCAGGTTGAAACAGGCAAAAAGAGTGAAGATTTTGGTTGATTTATCAGTTTGCTTTTCTCTAAATGTCCACCAAGCGAACTATTGTTAGTAAAATCAACAGCTTGTCCATTGAAGGACTGGCAAATTGATTCAATGTATCGTCACTGCTGTGGTGGTGATAGTAGTATAGTCCCGTAGCTTGTTCCTCACTGTGACATTTCTCAAGTCTCTCCAGTGAGGAGTCAACAAACTGCGTAGTAAACAGGTTTTTACTGGCTAAAGTTGCCGTAACATCTGTAGTCTCCTTACCAGGAGCACTAGGAGGTACTAACACTAATGAAGGGCATAATACATCACTGAACAACATGCAAAATCCATGCTCTTCATTTTAGTAGATTGAGCAGGAGACAAGGCTGTTGTCTGTAATTTAGCAGTCACTCTGGTTATGACTCGATGGGAATATCCCTGTTTCTGATCTTCTAGTTTCTAGCCCAAATGTTTTTACACTAGAATTATTTATCAACAGAGGTTCCATAGTAATTCTAAGCATCCTTAGAACATTATTGTCAATGAGAAGTTATGAATCTTTCGTTAAGAATTTCCCTGAAATTCCAATAGATATGTAACCAGTATAGTCATTAGTTTTCCTATATTGCTTACGAAGAGGCACTTTATCAGCTGCACCAACATACACCTCCAGTAAGACATTAATATTATTGCATGTGGTTCCTGATGCAGGCTGCATATCACTATTACGAACAAAGGTACAAATAGAAGGTCTCTCGTACCTGGCTGGAAGATAGATCACCAGCAAAGGAACTATCACAGAATATTAAAGAAGGCAAACACCAAAGTAATTTTTGAATACCCTTATATCTCCACCACCAGAATTCACAATATTTACAGTGTGCAACAGAACAGCGAAGTAATATAAGTCGATATCATGCTCGTAAGTATTATAAGAAAAAGCTAAGGTGAGTTCACTCATAGTTATTGATTCATAAACTCATACGAGGGAGACCAGTACTGTAACCAGTCAGCTAGGAGAGACTGTCCTCCAGATCAAAGGGTAAATATAATGTCAAGTCGGCTGGAGGACAACGCCTCACCCTGACTGGTTGGTGAGTATAACTGACAGACATTCACAACACAGCTGTGGAGGCCCTCGACATTTCCTCGCCATTTCAGTTTCGCTGGCACCCATTACTGGCTACCTGGAGGGCATTCCGGGGATCACCGCCCCCGCGGCCAGGTCCACGACTAGGCCTCCCAGTGGATCAGGACCTGATCAACCAGGCTGTTACTGCTGGCCGCACGTAGTCCAACATACGAACCACAGCCAGGCTGATACGGCACCGACTAAGTATCTTTCCAGCTCCCTCTTGAAGACAACCTGGGGTCTATTGGTAATTCCCCTTATGCCTGGTGGGAGGCTGTTGAACAGTCTTGGGCCCCGGACACTTAGTGTACCAATGGCGTCCCTACTTTTCATTGGGGGTATTTTGCACCGCCTGCCCAGTCTTTTGCTTTCGTAGGGAGTGATTTCAATGTGCAGATTAGGGACCATTCCTTCTAGGATTTTGCAAGTGTGGATTATGATATACATCTCTCGCCTGCGTTCCAGTGCAGTGAGTACAAGTCAAGTGCTTCCAAGCGTTCTCAGTAGTTAAGGTGTTTGACGGAACTTATATGTGCAGTAAAGGTTCTCTGTACATTGAAGATTGAGACACTTATGCCACATATGGGAATCTTTATTGAAGAAACGTTTTGCCACACAGTGGCTTCACCAGTCCAATACAAAACAGAAAGGCGTAAGGAGAGGAGTAGTTTGAGGTAATCAGTCCCTGAGCCTGGAATCGATGTGTTCAGTCCATCAATCTTGTAGGAAGTACAGCATAGGGCCGTAGAAGTGGCTTATATACTGTAGTCAGGTGAGTGGAAGAAGGAGGAGGTGGGATCACAGTGGAACCATCCACTTCGTCCAAAGTTTGAACAAGTATTGAAGAATTCCTCAATAAAGATTCCCATATGTTGCATAAGTGTCTCAATCTTTAACTTGTCGGTTTTAAACCATTTATTATGTCTGTATATTCTCTAGATCTGCAATTTCACCTGTTTTGAATGGAGATGTTAATGTACAGCAGTATTCCAGCCTAGAGAGAACATGTGATTTAAAAAGGATCATCATTGGCTTGACGTCTCATGTTTTGAACGTTCTCATTATCCATCCTATCATTTTCTTCGCAGTTGGGATCATGGCACTGTTGTGATGCTTGAAAGTGAGATCCTCAGACATTACCACTCCCAGGTCCTTCTTATTACTTTTCCGTTTTTCCGTTCTATTGTATGATTAGAGTTTGTAGTAAACTCACTTCTAATTATCTCCTCCAGTTTTCCATAATGGAGTAGTTGGAATTTGTCTTCATAGATCATATTGTTTTCAGTTGCCCATTGGAAAACTTGGTTTATATCTTCTTGGAGGTTATCCGTGTCCTCAATAGATGGCAGTCTTATGCAGATCCAAGTATTGTCTGCAAAGGATGACACAGTGATGTGGATTACATCTCTGTCTATGTATGAATCCTTTAATTGTGTTGCAGAGGTCTGAGCGCCGCTCAGACCTCTGCAACACAATTGTTATTAAATAACAATTTTTATTAAAGATTTGTTAAGTTATACCATGAAATAAAGATAGTAATTATGGACAAGGTAGATTATATGGAAAAATGAACATGTTATTAGTAGACAAGGGTATTTACGTGCCCTTTAAGTTATAGTGTTAATGTGCTTAACATATTAAGTCTTTAGAAATACAAATATTCCCCGAGAAAAAGGTAATTGACTCATACTGTTCCTATGATAGCTTAGTATTAGTGAAATTAATTACATGAACTAATAAGCTCCAGTTCTTGGAACGAAGACAGGTTCTCAAATATTACGTCACCAGTGCTATTAGAAAGTCAGTTTCTGTGTCCTCCCTAGGAACTATCTTATATGTTGGCTGTAATTTCAGTTATTCATGCATGTCACTAAAATGTATATATATACTAGCACTTTATTGCGCTCTAAAATATTACAAAGTGTCCAAACAAGAACCTGGAAATACACGCCTAAAAGTTAACACATTTTGGTGTACTTAATTAAAATGAACTAGAGGCACATTAATTAAATTAGAATTATATGCATTATGTCCAGCGAGTCTTCTTTAACCGGAGTATAAAAATGTACATGAAATCTCTGAAACTGTACACAACGTACAATTTTAAAACAATTATAATGTCATAATATTATTTATAATATTTAAATATTACGATGGCACAACTTTACGAAATTCAAAACTTAACAAATATTAGTCACAGCTCTCCCATATATCATATATGAAGGCAGACCAACTAATATTGCACAGCAACAATACAAATATATAATCACCGCAGAGTTGAACAGAAGGGAAAACCAACACTGAGCAGTGTTTGTACACAATATTCCTGAGGTAGCAGAGGCAAGACAAAAGTAACACCGAAACAGACGTGGACATAACAGAAAGGCCACAATGACACCAAATAACCCAATTATCGAGTTTAGGTTTGGTAATTCCCAAATTTCTATACCTTTACAATCATGAATGGACGTGTAACAAAGTCGCTTCAAAAAAACAAAATCCTCTATAACCAATATAATCTGTGAACTGCAGTTCACAGATATACAGTCGTGACTCAGCGTATCCAGCACCTGGCTGCTCCTCTACTCACCTGTGTCATGGGTATTGTTACTTTGGTAGCTAGCAACATGCTTGCTGAAAGTAGAGGCTATATGTTTGCTCCTAAAATAACTATAGCAGAGAAACTGGCGAGTAGAGGAACAGCAGGTGGCTGTGTGCGCTGCGTCACCGCTGGATGACAGCTGATGTGAGCTGTGAAAGTCGATGAGGCTCAGGCTTCAGAGGCTTCTTTTTCGTTGACAGAATTCCCATGATGCACTGCGACCTTAAACTACTACAAGCAAGCAGTTTACCACTTAAAGTTGCGGCATAGCACACAAGTCAAAACATACATAGAAAAAAACATTCTACCTACCTCAGTAATGTAAAACAATAATAACAATAAGAAAACAAGAGTAACATCGAAATATCAGTGGCATATGAATTAACGAGTCACATTATAACTGAATATTACTGTCCCAGCTACGAACAATTATAAGTAAGTCTATATAATATACTTATCATAATATAAATTCTACTTACAAAGGACATACATAGCATTTATTATTATTATTAACACATTGGCCGTTTCCCACAGAGGCAGGGTGACCCGAAAAAGAAAAAAACACTTCCATCATCACTCACTCCATCACTGTCTTGCCAAAGGCGTGCCGACACTACAGTTCAAAACTTGCAACATATCTCCACCTCTCGTTCAGAGCGCAGACACTGTACTTCCCACCTCCAGGATTCAAGTCCGGCTAAGATTGGACATATTAATGTAAAAATCCCATGCTCTGTGTGTAATTACAGTAAACTTCCTGATCTAACTTTACCATGACACTGCACCAACAGTTGATATTAACTGAGGATAGACCTACGGAAACCATAAATAGACACAATAAATAACCTTTTAATCAAAAATCAATATGGGATTCCCAGTTAATGATTCTTCCCTAACAGATGACCGAGTGGTTAACGCACTGGCCTGTGAGTTTTAGGACCCACTTGCCATGGGTTCAAACCCCCACCCGTTCCCTGATTACTGTAGATTTTCAGCTACATTTACGTAAAAATGAGACAAGAAAATCCCCCCAGAAATAATGTACCTAAACTTCAAGGAGGCATGAAACAAAGTATTGCTTCTGAGATTAAATAAACTAATTATTATGGCAGGGGAGACAATTTTCTGAATCAGATCACCGACTGGCTCACTGACAAGAAATACCGAGTACAGATAAACTGTGAAGGTAAGGAACGGAAATATAAAAAAACGTGACTAGTGGGGTGCTTCAAGGATCAGTCCTATGATCAGACTTGTTTTTAAACATGCATAAACGATCTAGACTGAAAAGGTTGCTGATGACAGGAAAATATAGAGAAGTGAAGGATCCATGACCAACTGTCAAAATATTAAGAGAATCCTGGACTATTTGTCAAAATGATTGGAAGAGTTGCTGGTGAATTCCTTTGCGAACAAGTGCATGGAAATTAACTTTGGTTATACTAATATGAAAAGTAATTGTAATTTATACGGAAACTGATTCTCAGAGACGAAGAAAGACATAAACCTTGGAATATATATAAGCAATGATGAAATATACTAATCAATGTCTTAATGCAAAAGAAAGGCTAGCAGGATGATTGTCTTTATAGTTCTGGTCTCCTAATTAAATAAAAAAGCTTGGGCAAACTTAAGAGGATACAGAAAAGAGCAAAGAAACTTATACCATTACTATAGAACAAACCACGTGAAGATAAACTTAAATCGCACAACTTCTTGGAACTTAACTATTTTGTTTTATTAACACATCGGCCGATTCCCACCAAGGCAGGGCGGCCAGAAAAAGAAAAACTTTCATCATCATTCACTCCATCACTGTCTTGCCAGAGGGGTGCTTACACTACAGTTATAAAACTGCAACATTAACACCCCTCCTTCAGAGTGCAGACACTGTACTTCACATCTCCAGGACTCAAGTCCGGCCTGCCGGTTTCCCTGAATCCCTTCATAAATGTTACTTTGCTTACACTCCAACAGCACGTCAAGTATTAAAATCCATTTGTCTCCATTCACTCCTATCAAATACGCTCACGCACGCTTGCTGGAAGTCCAAGCCCCTCGCACACAAAACCTACTTTACCCCCTCCCTTCAACCTTTCCTAGGCCGACCCCTACCACACCTTCCCTCCACTACAGATTTATACACTCTCGAAGTCATTCTACTTTGTTCCATCCTCTCTACATGTCCAAACCACCTCAACAACCCATCCTCAGCCCTCTGGATAATAGTTTTGGTAATCCCGCACCTCCTCCTAATTTCCAAACTCCGAATTCTCTGCATTATATTCACACCACACATTGACCTCAGACAAGACATCACTGCCTCCAGCCTTCTCCTTGTTGCAACATTCACCACCCATGCTTCACACCCATATAAGAGTGTTGGTATAACTATACTCTCATACATTCCCCTCTTTGCCTCCACGGACAAAGTTCTCCACAAGCTCCTCAGTGCACCACTCACCCTTTTCCCCTCATCAATTCTATGATTCACCTCATCCTTCACAGACCCATCTGCTGACACGTCCACTCCCAAATTTCTGAATACATTCACCTCCTCCATACTCTCTCCCTCCAATCTGATATCCAATCTTTCATCACCTAATCTTTTTATCCTCATCACCTTACTCTTTCTTATATTCACTTTTAATTTCCTTCTTTTACATACCCTACCAAACTCATCCACCAACCTCTGCAACTTCTCTTTAGAATCTCCCAAAAGCACAGTGTCATCAGCAAAAAGCAACTGTGACAACTCTTACTTTGTGTTAGATTCACTTCTCTTACAACCCCATCTATAAATGTATTGAACAACCATGGTGACATCACACATCCTTGTCTAAGGCCTACTTTTACTGGGAAAAAATCTCCCTCTCTCCTACACACTCTAACCTGAGCCTCACTATCCTCGTGAAAACTCTTCACTGCTTTCAGTAACCTACCTCCTATTCCATACACCTGCAACATCTGCCACATTGCTCCCCTATTCACCCTGTCATACGCCTTTTCCAAATCCATAAATGCCACAAAAACCTCTTTACCCTTATCCAAATACTGTTCACCTATATGTTTCACTGTAAACACTTGGTCTACACACCCCCTACCTTTCCTAAAGCCACCTTGTTCATCTGCTGTCCTGCTCTCCGTCTTACTCTTAATTATTTCAATAATAACTCTGCGATACACTTTACCAGGTATACTCAACAGACTTATTCCCCTATAATATTTGCACTCTTTTTTTGTCCCCTTTGCCTTTATACAAAGGAACTATGCATTCCCTAGGTACCTTACCCTCCTCCATACATTTATTAAATAATAGCACCAACCACTCCAAAACTATATCCCCACCTGCTTTTAACATTTCTATCTTTATCCCATCAATCCCAGCTGCCTTACCCCCTTTCATTCTACTCACTGCCTCACGAACTTCCCCCACACTCACAACTGGCTCTTCCTCACTCCTACAAGATGTTATTCCTCCTTGCCCTACACACGAAATCACAGCTTCCCTGTCTTCATCAACATTTAACAATTCCTCAAAATATTCCCTCCATCTTCCCGATACCTCTAACTCTCCATTTAATAACTCTCCTCTCCTATTTTTAACTGTCAGATCCATTTGTTCCCTTGGCTTCCTCAACTTATTAATCTCACTCCAAAACTTTTTCTTATTAACTAATGTTAGGATAATTATGATCTTTTTGAAGTGTAAGGTGATACAGTTACTTGACACAATGGTATGAAACTCCCTGGTATGAAATTTAACAGGAACGTGGTTAAAATAATCTACTCAGAGAATATATAAAAGTCAATTCAGTTCAGAATTTCAAAAAATCAGCTGCAAGTTCACTTTGCCAACACAGGATTCTTCTGGTCACAATGTTCTCCATGTATTGGTCACAGTGTCCTCCATGTATTGGTCACAGTGTCCTCCATGTATTGGTCACAGTGTTCTCCATGTATTGGTCACAGTGTTCTCCATGTATTGGTCACAGTGTTCGCCATGTATTGGTCACAGTGTTCGCCATGTATTGGTCACAGTGTTCGCCATGTATTGGTCACAGTGTTCTCCATGTATTGGTCACAGTGTTCTCCATGTATTGGTCACAGTGTTCTCCATGTATTGGTCACAGTGTTCTCCATGTATTGGTCACAGTGTTCTCCATGTATTGGTCACAGTGTTCTCCATGTATTGGTCACAGTGTTCTCCATGTATTGGTCACAGTGTTCTCCATGTATTGGTCACAGTGTTCTCCATGTATTGGTCACAGTGTTCTCCATGTATTGGTCACAGTGTTTGCCATGTATTGGTCACAGTGTTTGCCATGTATTGGTCACAGTGTTTGCCATGTATTGGTCACAGTGTTTGCCATGTATTGGTCACAGTGTTCGCCATGTATTGGTCACAGTGTTCTCCATGTATTGGTCACAGTGTTTGCCATGTATTGGTCACAGTGTTTGCCATGTATTGGTCACAGTGTTCGCCATGTATTGGTCACAGTGTTATCCATGTATTGGTCACAGTGTTCTCCTTGTATTGGTCACTATATCCTGGTGTTCGTCCTGAAGCTGCTCAGGACATGTGTTAATATCCAGCTCCTGTACATTTTCTAAAAGTATAATTAGTGATATATAATCGTATAAGTACGTTAGACAAAAGGTCACATAAGCAAATAATATGTGGCAAAGTTTCGCTCTCCAGGAACTTTTGTTAAGCCGTTACCCTAACGGCTTAACAAATCTCATTAAGAGCGAAACGTTTCCTTAAAAAATTTCACATTAGTTGCATCTGTGTTCATTTACTTAACATTTTGTCGGTAATTCTACCATAAGAATGAGAAGCACTATGGTTAAGGCAACATATAGCATAGTATATAGCAGTATATAGCTATATTATAGCCCATGCCTTCCATTAACGCCTCTCTCTCTGTTATAAATGTAATGCTGTTATACCGTTTTCTCCTGTTGCTCCCAGACAATGGCGTCGGTGTTTACTCTAATGACATTTCCCTTCAATTTCTTTTTTACAAACTGTTTCTTTACGTTTTATTATTCTTTAACTCTCTCTTCTACTTTCCATTCGAAGAGCTAATATACTTCCCTTACTTTACCAATTTATCTTTATTTGTCTCACTTTCTCCCTGTTTTCTTTGTCTCTTCCCTTGCGTCTTCTCCACTCTTCGCTTCCCATTACTTTTTTCCCTTCTCTTTTCTCTCTCTTCTACTCTCTCTTTTCATCTCATTCTCTCTCAATTCCTGTTCAGTTTCTTAAGTTAATAAATTTTACGTCATAAAGAGGAAAAGCCTAAATATTTGCTTTTATTTTCCCTTCCCTCCATGATATGCAAATATTTACCCCAAACTTAGCTTGTAAAAATTCAAATTTGCTGGGCAAGTTTATCGTGGCTCGTGAATATGAAGTGGCTAATTCTGAAGCCGTGTTCATATTATATACACATCCCCCTTGTTCCATACCTCACCTTGTTCCACACTTCACCTTGTTCCATACCTTCCCTTGTTAAACACTTCCTCTTGTTCCATACCTTCCATTGTTCCACACCTTCCCTTGTTCCACACTTTCCCTTGCTCCACACCTTCCCTTGTTCCACACACACCCTTGTTCCACAAATCTCCTTGTTCCACACATCCCCTTGTTCCACATCTACCTATTGTCACAAACCTCCAACTTGTTCCACACCTTCCCCTTATTCCACACCTTTTCCTTGTTCCACATTTCCCCTTGTTCCATACTTCCCCTTGTTTCACTTCTTCACCTTGCTCCACACCTCCCTCATGTTCAACATCTCCCCTTGTTCCACACTTCTCCTTGTTCCACACTTCTCCTTGTTCCACACTTCCTCTTGTTCCACACTTCCTCTTGTTCCACACATCCCTTGTTCACTTCCCTTGTTCATACTCCACCTGGCCTCAACTCCACCTCCTCTCCCACCTGGCTCAACTCCACCTCCTCAACTCCCACCTGCCTCCTCTGCCCCATCCCTGGCTTCCCATCTCAATCCACTCTTGTTCCCACTGCCTCAACTCCCACCTGCCTCAACTCCCACCTGGCCTCAACTCCCACCTGGCCTCAACTCCCACCTGGCCCTCAACTCCCACCTGGCCCTCAACTCCCACCTGGCCCTCAACTCCCACCTGGCCCTCAACTCCCACCTGGCCCTCAACTCCCACCTGGCCCTCAACTCCCACCTGGCCCTCAACTCCCACCTGGCCCTCAACTCCCACCTGGCCCTCAACTCCCACCTGGCCTCAACTCCCACCTGGCCTCAACTCCCACCTGGCCCTCAACTCCCACCTGGCCTCAACCCTGGCCTCACCCACTGGCCTCACTCCCATGGCCTCACCCCACCTGCTCACTCCCACCTGGTCCTCCACTCCACCACTGGCCTCAACTCCCACCTGGCCTCAACTCCCACCTGGCCTCAACTCCCACCTGGCCCCCAACTCCCACCTGGCCCTCAACTCCCACCTGGCCCTCAACTCCCACCTGGCCTCAACTCCACCTGCCTCAACTCCCACCTGTCCTCACCCACTGTCTCACCCACCTGTCCCTCACTCCACCTGTCCTCACCCATGTCCTCAACTTCCCACCTGTCACCTCACGCCTCACTTGCCTCACCCACTGTAGCCTCACCCAGTGTAGCCTCACCCAGTGTAGCCTCACCCAGTGTAGCCTCACCCAGTGTAGCCTCACCCAGTGTAGCCTCACCCAGTGTAGCCTCACCCAATGTAGCCTCACCATGTAGCTCACCCATGTAGCCTCACCCAGTGTAGCCTCACCCATGTAGCCTCACCATGTAGCCTCACCCATGTAGCCTCACACAGTGTAGCCTCACCCCAGTGTAGCCTCACCCAGTGTAGCCTCACCCAGTGTAGCTCACCCAGTAGCCTCACCCAGTGTAGCCTCACCCAGTGTAGCCTCACCCAGTGTAGCTCACCCAGTGTAGCCTCACCAGTGTAGCCTCACACAGTGTAGCCTCACCCAGTGTAGCCTCACCCAGTGTAGCCTCAACCAGTGTAGCCTCACCCAGTGTAGCCTCACCCAGTGTAGTCTCGCCCAGTGTAGCCTCACCCAGTGTAGCCTCACCCAGTGCAGCCTCACCTATTGTTGCCTCGCCCAGTGTAGCCTCGCCCAGTGTAGCCTCACCCAGTGTAGCCTCACCCAGTGTAGCCTCACCCAGTGTAGCCTCACCCAGTGTAGCCTCACCCAGTGTAGCTTCACCCAGTGTAGCCTCACCCAGTGTAGCCTCACCCAGTGTAGCCTCACCCAGTGTAGCCTCACCCAGTGTAGCCTCACCCAGTGTAGCCTCACCCAGTGTAGCCTCACCCAGTGTAGCCACACCAGTGTAGCCTCACCCAATGTAGCCTCACCCAGTGTATCCACAACCAGTGTAGCCTCACCCAGTGTAGCCTCACCCAGTGTAGCCTCACCCAGTGTAGCCTCACCCAGTGTAGCCTCACTCAGTGTAGTCTCGCCCAGTGTAGTCTCGCTTAGTGTAGCCTCACCCAGTGTAGCCTCACCCAATGTAGCGTCACCCAGTGTAGCCTCACCCAGTGTAGTCTCGCCGAGTGTAGCCTCACCCAGTGTAGCCTCACCCAGTGTAGCCTCACCCAGTGTAGTCTCGCCCAGTGTAGCCTCGTTTAGTGTAGCCTCACCCAGTGTAGCCTCACCCAGTGTAGTCTCACCCAGTGTAGCCTCGCTTAGTGTAGCCTCACCCAGTGTAGCCTCACCCAGTGTAGTCTCGCCCAGTGTAGCCTCACCCAAAGTAGCCTCACCCTGTGTATCCACAACCAGTGTTGCCTCACCCAGAGTAGTCTCACCTAATGTAGCCTCACCCAGTGTAGCCTCACCCAGTGTAGCCTCACCCAGTGTAGTCTCGCCCAGTGTAGCATCACCAAAGTAGCTTCACCCAGTGCAGCCTCATCTATTGTTGCCTCGCCCAGTGTATCCTCACCTACTGTAACCTCACCCAGTGTACGCTCACCCAGTTTAGCCTCGCCCAATGTAGCCTCACCCAAAGTAGCCTCACCCAAAGTAGCCTCACGCAGTGTAGCCTCACGCAGTGTAGCCTCACGCAGTGTAGCCTCACGCAGTGTAGCCTCACCCAGTGTAGCCTCACCCAGTGTAGCCTCACCCAGTGTAGCCTCACCCAGTGTAGCCTCGCCCAGTGTAGCCTCACCCAGTGTAGCCTCACCCAGTGTAGGCTCACCCAGAGGGGCTTGGACTTCCAGCAAGCGTGTGTGAGCGTGTTATGAGGGAATGGAGACAAATGGTTTTTAGGACTTGACGTGCTGTTGGAGTGTGAGCAAAGTAACATTTATGAAGGGATTCAGGTAAACCGGCAGGCCGGACTTGAGTCCTGGAGATGGGAAGTACAGTGCCGGCACTCTGAAGGAGGGGTGTTAATGTTGCAGTTTTATAACTAGTGTAAGCACGCCTCTGTCAAGACAGTGATGGAGTGAGTGATGATGAAAGTTTTCTTTTTCGGGCCACCCTGCCTTGGTGGTGTATAACTGGAAGATAGGAATAAATAAAGGGGATATAAACAACATGTTAAAATATCTAACCAAGAAAGGGCTCGCAGCAATGGGTTCAAGTTAGAAAAAATTAGATTTAGAAAGGATACAAAAAAACATTGGTTTAGTAATAGAGTTGTCAATGAGTGAAACAAACTCCTGAGTAGATTTATTAACTCATCAACTGACAAGTCTATGAAAGATGAGGTGACCCATATAATTATTAAAAGGAAAAAGGTCGGTGGTGCATTGAAACATCTGAGACAAAAAAAAATATACATGCGAAGCATGGGTTTTAAACGTTGCATCTAGGGGGATGCTGGATGCGGTTTAGATGTTGTGCCTGAGATCGATGTGTACCGTAAATATTATGCAGAGAATTTTTAATTTAAAGATTAGAAGGAGGTGCAGAGTTACTAAAAATATTATCCAGATTGTTGCGAGGGATTATTGAAGTGGTTTGGACACTTAGAGAGGATGGAACAAAATAGGATGACTTGAGTTTTTAAAATCTGTGGCGGGAATGCGGGGTAGAGGTCGTCTTAGCAAAAGTTGAAGGAGGGGGTGAGGAAAGTTTTGTATGCGAGGGGCGTAGACATTCAACAGGTGTGTGTGTGTGTGTGAACCTGTTAGACTGGAGTGGTGGCAAGTGGTTTTTATGACGTGACGTATTGTTAGAGTGTAAGGTAACATTTTTGAAGGGATTCGGGGGAAACCGGTTAGCTTGCAATCGAGTTTACATTGTCGAAATTGCTATTCTTCCCGTACACCTTCAAGAGTAAAAATGTGACTGTAGAATGGACATCAACAACACCTGTGTACCACTCCCACATCACTGTGTGGGATACAGCAAGGCAACCATTTCAAGAAATTATATGAATAAACACAGGTGTTTAGAGTCATCTGCATTGAAACCAAACACCTGCATTAAAAAAAGCAGTGACATGTTCACTTTGGCGACTACCACAACACACCTCATCTTGGAATAAAAAAATCCAGCCAGCACCAGTAGGCCTCTTGCAGTGCAACTACTGAGCATATTAACACACACAAACCTTTCTCATTTATACATTTATCCATACTACTTTTTAAAGCTTCACCTGATTATTCTCCCCAGATAGTGTACGTTTTCTCATTTTTCTTCGTACTTGAAGCTCACTCGTACGTGGAACACACCGATCAAGACTATTGTTTATTTACCAGCAAGGCTGGTAGTGTTCTGGTGAGCACTAAACCACTGGTCTTTACGGTCAACCAGCTGGGCCTTTCCCCTCTACATAAATCTTAGGTGAAGGGCCTTGGCTAAGCCAACTGTTTCCTTCCCAGTTTAATGTTGCAAGTGCCAGAAGATCAAGTGCAAGGCAACTCAAAACACTTGTGTTGCATGTGGCGACGAATTCAATACAACCCACTTTAATAGTGGAGTTACACCTGCTAATATGGACACAAATCTTCAGTTCATTGAGTGTAAACACAGAGTTTCAGTACCGAGGGGTGTGAACATAGAGCTTTAAAGTGCTAGGGTGTGAACACAGAGCTTCAGTACCGTGTGAACACAAAGCTTCAGTCCCGTGTGAGTGAACACAAAGCTTCAGTACCGTGTTCGTGAACACAATAGAATCACGTACTAAAACAAGCAATGATAGAATGCTGGCAGATTTCATTCAGTGATTCACTTCAACTGGAAAAATATATTTCACTCCAGAAAATACGCGTCAGCGAAGCACAGAAATAAAAATATCAAAAATCTTTTGACTTTTCTGTAACAAGATCATTGGGAATGGTAACCTGGGAGTTGAAAATCTTTGTGATTATCTTTCAACGTATTTACGTAGCTTTTTATCCCCATTTACTAACAGTCAGAATAAAGGTTGATGGACAAATTATGTTCCTATTCAGAATGATCTTTTTTGTATTTCTTTTATTGAAATTCTCTTTTGTTTAATGGGTGTTAATATACTATTATTATTATAACATTAAGGAATATTTACTTCTGGGGACTTCAAATATAGGTTAGATAAATACATGACTGAGAGGAGTTGGATTTGAGTGGAACTTGCACATGAGTTAATAGGTTTATCAAGAAAATATAGATGAGTGTCTTAAATGAACTGGACAATTTGCTGGAGAAAGCTGACATTCATCCAAGATTTCCACAGGGGGGCGTAGACACTACCCTCTCTTCTGACAGTGCAAGCAGGTAACCCAGCTTCTCAAACCCTGGTTGAGACCTTGCGCTGGAAGAACAAAGGTTCTAAGCCTATATTCTGTGCTCAGTAATAAGCCACTTGGAGACGGAAACTCAGGAGTGATTAATCAGTATATCTCGACCCTCTTCTAGGATCCTCTTCAGCGGACACATCGGTGAAAGGAGAACATGAATTTATAGGAAAGGTTGCGCATCTCACCGTGTGGGGGAGGACACGTCAAGGAGTGAGATGACAGCTCATGTACAGAAGCTTGAAATTTGGGTAGGCTGTTCTGTATTATTATTATTATTATTATTATTATTCATAAAAATAGGCACTAATATAAACATAGCCCGACTCTCAGCAACCACCTTAAATATTAATATCAGTGTCAGAATGTGGACTGAAGGATTTTTTAAGTAGAATCACTCTAGAATATTTAACGACTACGATACAAGAATAATCAATCAACACTTTGCAATTCTTTTCACACCTGGTTGGTATATTAGTGTTGGGCTGCAATGCTTTCTCCATGTTTTACGGTACGACATATTTAGCCAATTATAATTGTCTGTATCAACGTGATGTACATCTGGAATAAATGTTCATGGGACGCGATCCATTCAGCGAGGTGCCAATATTTTGGAGTCTTGAATTCCATGGGCCACGAGGTGCTTCACAACACCATGTCCCTTATTTCACTCCTTCCTACTTAAATTTTCCTCGTAGAGACATCATATAATTTGCAGTTGTCACCGTAGATTAGATCTTTGCGTGAGTAATATTAGATGCATCTTACTTCCACCTATCCCAAATTAAACTTTAAATCTTGTAGCACAGCGAAGGTCATAGTGTTCTCGACCCTGACACACTCTTTCCTCTTGCCATTTCCACCTGACCAGCATTTGCTAAATATTTATACCTTTAAAACTTACTAATACTTTCTGTTTTGTATTTAGTTCTTACATTCTCTTTTGTCTCTTTTATCTTCATACAAAGGAACTATGCACTCTCCCCGCCATTCCCTAGGTACCTTACTCCCTTTAAAATATTTATTTAACAGAAGAACCAACCACTCCAAAACTATATGCACACCTGCTTTTAACATTTCTGTCTTGATCCTATCAATCCCTTCTGATAAATTAGACACATATGCAACACTTGGGTATCTTTATTGAGGAAACGTTTCGCCACACAGTGGCTTCATCAGTCCATACAAAGGAGAATCGTGAAGAACAGAAGGAGTTTGAGGTGGTCAGTCCCTCAACCTTGAGTCGATGTTGTCAGTCCATCAATCTTGAACAGAATACAGCATATGTGCGTAGAGGAAGCATATATACTGTAGGCAGGAGAGGTGCAGAAGTCGTAGGTGGTGTCACATTTGTACAAGAGTGGTATGCAATACCGACATTTGTCCATTGTGGAAGTAGGTCGTGCCCAAGGGTTGGGCAAGTGAAGAATTCCCAGTATTAAGATCCCAAGATGTTGCTGTGTCAGACAGAATGTAAATGAATGGTTCAGAGAACCGACAAGTTGATAAATTAGACACATATGTGTCTAATTTATCAAGGATTATGAGGATTTACACATTTATATTTCCTCTTTTCCTTCCATAACTGATCCTTCAACATTACCGTAACTCCTTCCTTAGCTCTAACTCTCTCAGATATACCGGACCTATATTCCATTTATTTCTCCCCACTGAAAATCTCCTACTCCCTTCAACTTTGTTTTGCTTAGAGCGAGAACATCCAGTTTCTTTTCTTTCATAACATTCACAATCATCTTCACTACATTCATGCATATTTAAATATCCCAACTTAACAAAGAACTTCATTTTATATTTAGTAATTTCTACAGAAGGGGTTACTAGCTCATTGCTTCCGGCATTTTGGTCACCCCTTACGACACGCATGGCTTCCGGAGGAAGAGTTCTTTGCCACTTTCCCATGAAGATGAAAGGAATTATATAAGAACAAGAACTTAAGAAAACAGAATAAAATTAAGATTAGTGTGCATAATATACATGTACATGTACGTATATATATATAGTGTGAGTGTTTATGAGACACCAGCAATCCTACCATTGTGTAAAACAATTACAGGTTTATGTTTCACACTCATTTATCAGGATGGTAGTACCTCCCTGGGTGGTTGCTGTCTAACAACATACTGCAAATTAATTCCATGATTAAATTTTAGGCATTGAATTCAAAAGCTGATTAAAAATTGTTGCCACATGAGTATTATTTATAGCCAGTCGTAGAATTAGGTCATTTAGATTTTTTTATCACAATTTCTTAGTAACAAATTACTGATGATTTTTGTGTTACAAAATTTACGTTACAGGACGTAAATTTAATATAATAATAATAATTATTATTGAAGGGAGTTTCTTAATTTGAGGCATGGAGTTGTGAATAAGTTAGTTCTAGTCACTCTTAAGCACGTTATGACGAGTGCATCTTGGCCCAGGAGCACGAGTCCAACTTTGAATATAGTGACTGGTAGATGTGTGCGTCTGTCTTACCCGACTTATCAGCGTAATCTACTGCGACCCGTACTCAACTGTCTCCATATTAACCCCATACATAGTTCCGAATAATCCAACACCATAAAAGAGCGTATTTGGCGTAAGGAACCATGTCAGTGGACACCGTGAATTCCTGACAACCTCATTTCCTAATTATCCTTCATTGTTTCTACTTATTTTTTCTTTTCAGGTCCTCTTAGAAGAATAGGTATGCTCGTACTTTCTTGGCGTCCAAATAGATTAAGTAATCTATAGGGATCAGCAAATTGCCATGCAACACACTGCAACTGTATAGTAAGTTGCTGTAACATTTTTTTATGTGCATTTCTTCCTGTTATGTCAACCATTACTAGTAACTAGGTGTATTTCAGTCGTTGCGTGATCCGAGAAAGGTATCCCCGTCTTTCATTAGCCCAGTCTCCTCTACCTCAAAGCAAGCATTAAGGATTTCAAAAAGCTTATCATGCTGGACTACATCGAATTTGTTTAATATATCGAATGTTTTCATTAGGTTCCGTCAAAATCTTTTTCTGAGAGAGGATTGTTTCTTAATGATGGTACCAATACATCTGAGCCTCCCAAGTTTGTTTACATCTTTTATATAATTAGAAGACCAGAACAGAACAGTATATTCAAGATGGAGTCAGACAATAACATGGTACAGCATTAACCCTTTACCATTCCAAAGCCCTGTTAGCAGCTCACATCTGGAAAGGTTCCAGAGTCTATTGGACACATGCAATTCTTGAAATTGCCTCTAACCAGTAAAGAAACTCATTATCATTCTCAAGTAGCCACTCTGATAGCTCTAACTAATTCCCAAAAGGAGTGGGGAAATGAGATGCGAAACTGTGTAATTGGAGACTTGGGAGACGGTGTTTCCCAATCCCTGGTAAATGGAAATAATGTTTCAATTCACTTTCAACTATTCATAAAAAGAAAACTACGATGAATAAGGCAAAATGCATAGGATTAAGAACGTATTAGAATGGCCAGATCTATAACATACAAAAAGTACATCCAAATCCCTCTAGTATTTCTTTGACGGAAGGTTAATTAAAGGGTAAATTTTTTGGGGGAATTCTGAGCTCAAAGTTTTTTGTCATGAAACCAAGAATCCAGTTGACCTTATTTCGTGCAGCAAGACATTGCCTAATATATTTCAGACCCATGTGTATTACTATTCTGGATACTTTGACAATGTGTCACTGTGATGTAGTCACTGTGCTTGTGAGGTCAAAAGGGAGACTTAATTAACCAGTAAATTGTCATACACCTTGCCTTGGCAAATAGCTGTCAGACACGCCTCTCGGCCTAATTCTCAGGTCTTTCGTTCTTGACTGGCGTCAGGTCCTAAAACACGTGGTGTATTCCTCATTGGGGAGGGGGAGTTTGAAGGACCATATAAGCTCAAGGAAACAGAGAGAGAGAATGAGATTCTGGTGGAGCTCTGGCCTGTGGGCAGAGCTCTTGGAGAAGGCTGCTGGAGAGTCTCTGAGGGAGACTGTTGGAGACACTGGGCAGCGTACTGGCTTGGAGCAGTGCTCATGCTGTACAGGCCTTGGGGCGTGTGGCTAGTGTGTGACTGAGTTCCTGTGGTGAACTGTTCTCTGAACTATATTGTAAGTTATATTCTGTTTCGTCAGTTAATCATATTCCCTGTCTCACTGCTGTGTACAATCCCCATTTATCTAAACCCAATGGTGTTCTCCTGTTCCCAAATATATTATAGTACAAGGACTTAATAATAAACTGTGTTTGAGTGCAAAAGTAATATTCACTGTCTTCTTTATCATATTCTTATTATACTTTATAATACTATTTTATTTCAACTACTGAGAGGGTGAGTAGTGTAGTGGTAATGAGAGGTGATGGTATAGTCACCAGTGACCTCACATTACCTCCGCCCCTGTCACTTGACTCACCTTTCCTGCCTACTCCCTTTCCTTTTTCTCACTGCTCCAAGCCAGTACTCTGCCCAGTGTCTCCAACAGTCTCCCCCAGAGACTCTCCAGCAGCCTTCTCCAAGCTGCTGCACACAGGCCAGAGCTCCACCAGACTCTCCCTCTCTCTCTCTGTTTCCTATATGGTCCTTCAAGCACTTCCCCCTATGAGGCGTACACCACGTGTTTTAGGACCTGACGCCAGTCAAGAACAAAAGACCTGAGACTTAGGCCGAGAGGCGTGTCTGACAGCTATTTGCCAAGGCAAGGTGTTTGACAATTTACTGGTTAATTAGGTCTCCCTTTTGACCTCACAAGCACAGTGACTACGTCACATCACAAAAGCGGCACATTTCCCTAACTTCCTGTAGTCTTTAAGCTTTGCAATTTTGGATGCAAGCCCTAATTTTGGATCGTTTATACACACTAAAAAAAATACTGAGTTAATAAGTATTAACCCTTAAGGGACCCCACTCATCAGGTTTTCCCACTCAGCGACTTCGCTATTTAAATCTAATTTATTTCTTGTCAGCGAAAAAATCACTCGTCTGGCTCTGAAGACTTTTTAAAAGTTATAGTATTCAAGGAAGTTAAGTATACAGTTCCTAATTACCTTTTCCATTAGTTTTCCCGAAACTGATGTCCAAATACTGTGGTCGTTAGTGAGGGAATATGATCCATCTCCCTATTTAAAGACTAGAGTAACAATAGATAACCACAATCACTTGTTACTTTGCCTTCATAAATTGATTCATTGAGTTTATCATCGGGTAAAAAAATTGAAATCTATAATTTTTCAGCATTCGGGCTAATATTTTTTTCCGGTTCTGTGAATTTGTTAAATGTTCAGTTTCTCTACAGTCTTTAATGTAATCTTTGTGTTTCACAGATATACATATAGTTCGTTGGTTTCATTTCCTGCAAACAACTTATGTAATCTAGTTATTGGTTTTTGTTTTGGGATGTGAAGACCGACCTTCATATTTTACGCCGAAAATTAGCTTTGTTAGTAGTTAGCAATTTACCTTTAATTTACCTCTAAAATTCCTCTACATTGATCATTTTAAATAATTCAACCCAGTTTATATTAAATTTTTTATGAAATTTTTCAAGGTAGTTGTTTTGTAGCTTGGGATCATGGAACCATTACTTTTGTAAGTCACAGTAGACATTCATTTTAAATCACAAGTTATTGTGGTCATTGTTGGCAAATGTCTCTCCTACCTTCAATAAATTTATAAATTCCTGTATATGTATTGAGAAGTATTTTAAGTGTATTATCAATCATGTATTTGCTGATATTACTTGTGATAAGAAAATCTTCCTCCATGTAAATTAGTCTATTCATTTCTTTGATTGACAGTGAGAGTATTCCAAATGATGTTAGGATTATTGAAGTCTTTATAGTGATTAAGACCAACAATTATGTTAGTTATGGTAGATAATTAAAAACACTAATTATATATGTTAATAAATATCAGATATGAAAATGATTTAATATTTATTACAACGTAAAATAAAAAGTTCAATAAAGAGCAGGAATTAAATCTACAAAAATAATGATCTATTACTAAATGTCTACTTAACTTTTCCTTAATAATAAACAAGTATTGAAACGTAATTGGTAACAGGTACAGACACAAAATTCAGATTCCAATTTGGTGGCAACTTCAAAAATCTTCATCAATACTCACTTGTGCTCAAAAAAAAAAAATGGTTATAACTGACCATAATTTTTAAAGGGGTGGACAGGTAAGCCAGCGGAAGGCCTCGGTCAGATGACCACAGGCTCCAACGGCTGGTCATCATCTAAGACCCGCGTCAGAAAACATTTGTCCTGTTTCCTGACGAACCTTAACTTGTGCTCATCTCAACAGTTGAAGGGTTGAGGGTTACGTGGCTCATCTACACTCAACCTACACAGAAGTATACATAAGAACATAATAAAGAAGGAACACTGCAACAGGCCTACTGGCCCATGCGAGGCAGGTCCAATTCTCCCACCGACTCAAGCCAATGTCTTGACCTGGTCACGTCAGTCACACTCACTTAAGGGAGGAGCACGGCAACTGACAAGCTAGTCAGGTCCAACTCACACCCACCCACCCCCCCTCATGTATTTATCCAACCTAATTTTAAAACTACACAATGTCTTAGCTTCTATAACGGTACTCGGGAGTTTGTTCCACTCATCCACAACTCTATTACCAAACCAGTGCTTTCCTATATCCTTCCTGAATCTGAATTTTTCCAACTTGAAACCATTGCTGCGAGTCCTGTCTTGGCTGGATATTTTCAACACGCTATTTACGTCCCCTTTATTTATTCCTGTTTTCCATTTATACACCTCAATCATATCCCCCCTAATTCTACGCCTTTCTAGAGAGTGCAGATTCAGGGCCCTCAGTCTATCCTCATAGGGAAGATTTCTGATACATGGAATCAACTTAGTCATCCTCCTTTGTACGTTTTCCAGAGCATTTATATCCATTCTGTAATACGGTGACCAAAACTGTGCAGCATAATCTAGATGAGGCCTAACCAAGGATATATAGAGTTGAAGAACAACCTGAGGACTTCTATTATTTATGCTTCTTGATATGAAGCCAAGGATTCTGTTCGCTTTATTGCGAACAGTTATGCACTGTTGTCTTGGTTTCAGATTACTGCTAATCAGAACTCCTAAATCCTTTTTGCAATCAGTAATATTAAGATCTACATTATTTAGTTTATATGTGGCATGGTTATTGTCCTGTCCAACATTTAGAACTTTGCATTTGTTTACTTTAAACTGCATCTGCCACTTCTCCGACCACTGCATCAGTCTATTCAAATCATCCTGGAGTGCTCTAATGTCCTCATTAGAATGAATTGGACCGCCTATTTTGGTGTCATCATCAAATTTGCTTATGTCGCTATTTATTCCCTTATCTATGTCGTTTATGTAAATTGTGAACTACAAGGGGCCCAACACTGACCCCTGTGGGACACCGCTTGTGACGTGTCCCCATTCTGATTTCTCTCCATTTATGCAAACTCTCTGCTGCCTATTTGTCAACCATGCCTCTACCCAGGAAAAAATTTCTCCTCCTATTCCGTGTGCCTTAAGTTTCTTCAGTAGTCTCTGATGTGGAACTTTATCGAAAGCCTTACTGAAGTCCATATACACAATATCATATTCATTACCATGATCTACCTCCTCAAACACCTTAGTGAAAAAAGTTAGTAAATTAGTAAAACCGTGCTGAGATTCATTAATCAATTTATGCCTTTCAAGATGGTTACGAATTGTTTCGGCAATTATTGATTCCATGAATTTACCAACTGTGGAGGTAAGGTCTATAGTTCGAAGGTAAGGACCTGTCACCTACCTTGTAAATAGGTATTACATTTCCCCTTTTCCACTTGTCTGGCACTATGCTAGATTGAAGTGATATATTGAAAAGATTAGCCAAAGGTATGCTAAGTTCCTCTTTACATTCCTTTAAAACTCTTGCAAACAGTTCATCAGGGCCTAGGGATTTGTTAGGTTTTAATTTCTCTATTTGCCTGAGGACCATGTCACTAGTTACCCTAATAGTGCATAGTTTATTATAGTCCTGTTCTACATAATTTATTATTTCTGGAATTTCGCTAGTATCTTCCTGTGTAAAAACTGAGAGGAAGTAGATATTGAAAAGTTCACACATATCCTTATCACTGTCAGTAATCTGACATGAGTTACTCTTAAGTGGGCCTATCTTGTCCCTAATCTTACTTCTGTATACCTGAAAGAACCCTTTTGGGTTAGTCTTCGAATCCCTTGCGACTTTAGCCTCATAATCCCTTTTTGCTTTTCTTATTCCTTTTTTTATTTCTCTCTTTAATTGAATAGTATATTGATTTCTTAACTGCCCTTCCCCTCTTTTGATACGCCTATATGTGCCTCTCTTTTGACCAATGAGATGTTTTAATCTATTGTTTTATCCATTTGGGATTTTTGTTAGATCTAATTTCCCTACTCGGAACAAAAGTTGTCTGGGCAGCTAGAACTACGCTCTGAAATAGGTCATATTGGCAACCAACACCACCTACCTGACCCATAGTCAGATCATCCCAATTAAGCCCACCCAGGTAATTTCTGAGCCCCATGAAGTCGGCCAATCAAAAGTCTGGAACAGAGACTTGATTGCAGTTATCTGGGTAATTCAATGATATATTGAAACTAAGTGATTTGTGATCGCTTTCCAAAAGCTCATCATTAACCTCAAGATTATTAACTAGTGATTCTTTGTTGGCAAGAATCAAGTCAAGCAGGTTGTTTCCTCTAGTTGGTTCTGCCACAAACTGTTTTAAAAACAATCCTGGATTTTAAATTCCAAGAAAGGACTAGGGACTCAAGATTTCCTGTCACATTTTTTCCCCTTATCTATGTGTCTATAGTAAATGAACTACAAACCAACATTTGGGTTACCGCATGGAGGGCCCTTCTAAATTTCTCCTTTAGCAAACTCTCTGCTGCCTTTTGTCAACATTGCCTCTACCCAGGAAAAAATTTGTTTTTCCGGTCCTTAAGTTTCTTCAGTATTTTCTGATTGAATTTTATATCTTGTCTAACATAACAAATATCATATTCTTCCTGATCTACCTCCTCACACCACCTTAGCTGTTGAAATTATCAGTGTGGAATAATATTTAGCCTTTAAGTGGTTACAATTTTCAGGCAATTATTTTCCAGATTGAGCCAGGTTAAGTTATAGCAATAAGGACCTGTTTCCTACCTTGTAATAATCTAGCTCATCTATCTTATTTCTTGCACTATGCTATTAAGTATATAGAAAGAAGCCAAGGTAGCAAAGTCCCTCTTTTTCCTTTACTGTTCAACAGTTCATCAGGGCCTGATCCTTTGTTTTAATTTTCATTTAGTGAGGGAATGTCACTGTTACTAATATTTGCATGTTTTTATAGTCCTGTTTCAAACTTATTATTTCTGGAATTTCCTAGTATCTTCTGTGTAAAACTAGAGATGTAGAATAGTTGACGAGTTCACACTTCCATCACTGTCAGTAATGTGACGATTACTCTTATGGGCCTATCTTGCCCAATCTTACTCTGATACCTGAAAGAACCTTTTAGGTTGTTCAATCCATGGACTTTAGCTCATAAAATTTTGCTTTCTTATTCTTTTTAATTTCCTCATTTAATTGAAGTATATTATTTAACTGTTGCCTCTTTTATACGCCTATATGTCCTCTTTTGACCAATGAATGTTTTAATCATTGTTTTATACCTTTGGGTTTTGTTAATCTTTTTCCACTGGAACAAAGTTGTCTGGGCAGCTAGAACACTCTGAAATAGGTCTATTGGACACACACTCCTGAGCGATCACCAGATTAACCCCCAGGTTTCTGACCCCATAGTCGGCCAATCAAAAGTCTGGAACAGAACTTGTTTGCAGTTATCTAGGTAATTCTGATATATGAACTATATTTGTGAGTTTAAAAGCCATCATTAACCCAAGATTATTAACTAGTATTATAAATTAGACACATATGCAACATTTTGGTACTTTATTGGGAACGTTTCGCCACAACAGTGGTTATCGAGTCAATACAAAGTAGATCAGTTAATTAGGATTTATGAAGTAATCAGTCCATCCCTTCGATTTCAGTCCACAATCTTGTAAAATGACAGCATATGTCCGTAGATCTTATAACTATTAGGTAGTAAGCATGCAGGACTCATATTCATTAGTCTAATAATTTTGTAAAGGTTGGAAAATTTTAAAATTCGTTTGTATTAAGATCCAAATATTGCTGTGTAACTAATAATAATGTTAAGAACCACTAATTATAAATTAGACACATAATAATAATAATAATAATAATAATAATAACTAATAATAATAATAACTAATAATAATAATAACTAATAATAATAATAACTAATAATAATAATAACTAATAATAATAATAACTAATAATAATAATAACTAATAATAATAATAACTAATAATAATAATAATAATAATAATAATAATAACTAATAATAATAACTAATAATAATAATAATAATAATAATAACTAATAATAATAACTAATAATAATAACTAATAATAATAATAATAATAATAATAATAATAATAATAATAATAATAATAATAATAAATAATAATAATAATAATTATTATTATTATTATTATTATTATTATGTATATTTATATAGTTTCTATAATACTCTATAAGACTATCATATTTCTGGCTGAGTTTTGGACGTCTGTAGACTTTACCTAACATTATCGTCCAATAAACCTGACTGATTTCAACACACAATGTCATATGCAGCCACATCTCGTTTATCTTAAATTCAGTGCGCATGTTACTTAAGTAGAGAGAGACGGGCGGCACTTTACCACGAGGCCTCGACCCCGTGACCCCATTTTCTTGACACCGTGACCCGACCTTGCATACCCTTGTATATTCTTGAAAGTCGACTCTTTAAGGGACAGATTATAACCAGGTATAACCTGCTCTCATGTTAAGTGTTATGTATGATGTGTCCCTAAGCTGAAACATCAGAGTTTTCAACATGTGCATATTTAAGTAGTTTCTGCATTATACCCTGAGCATTAGCATAATAACTCGGAGCATTTGCATAGTAACTCCGAGCATTATCTTGCTACTAGTGTACCGTCACTCTGATACTAGTGAGACATTTGCGGTATACCTGGAGAGGGTTCCGGGGGTCAACGCCCCCGCGGCCCGGTCTGGGACCAGGCCTCATGGTGGATCAGGGCTTGATCAACCAGGCTGTTACTGTTGGCCGCACGCAAACCGATGTACGAGCCACAGCCCGGCTGGTCAGGTACTGACTTTAGGTGATTGTCCAGTGCCTATTGGTAATCTCCTGGTAATCCCCCTCATGTATGCTGGGAAGCAATTGAACAGTCTTGGGCCCCTGACACTTATTGTGTTGTCTCTTATCGTGCTAGTGGCACCCTTGCTTTTCATTGGGGGGGGGGTGTTGCATCGTCTTCCGAGTCTTTTGCTTTCATAGGGAGTGATTTTCGTGTGCAAGTTTGGTACTAATTCCTCTCGGATTTTCAAAGTGTATATAATCATGTATCTCTCCCTCCTGCGTTCTAGGGAGTACAGGTTTAGGAACTTCAAGCGTTCCCAGTAATTGAGGTGTTTTATCGCAGTTATGTGTACATTTTCTAGGTCGGCAATTTCACCTGCCTTGAAAGGTGCAGTTAGTGTGCAGCAATATTTCAGCCTAGATACAACAAGCGACCTGAAGAGTGTCATCATGGGCTTGGCATCCCTAGTTTTGAAGGTTCTCATTATCCATCCTGTCATTTGATACAATGTTATGGTCTTTGAAGGTGAGATCTTCAGACATGATCACTCCCAGGTCTTTTACATTAGTTTTTCGCTCTAGTGTGTGGTTGGAATTTGTTTTATACTCCGATGTAGTTTTAATTTCCTCACGTTTTCCATATCGGAGTAATTGAAATTTCTCATCATTGAACTTCATATTGTTTTCTGCGGTCCATTTAAAGATTTGGTTGATGTCTGCTTGGAGTCTTGCAGTGTCTTCAATGGTGGACACTGTCATGCAAATTCGGGTGTCATCTGCAAAAGAAGACACGGCACTGTGGCTGATATCCCTGTCTATGTCCGATATGAGGATGAGGAACAAGATGGGAGCGAGTACTGTGCCTTGTGGAACAGAGCTTTTCACCGTAGCTGCCTCAGACTTTACTCTGTTGACTACTACTCATTGTGTTCTATTTGTTAGGAAATTATAGATCCATCTGCCAACTTTCCCTGTTATTCCTTTATCACGCATTTTGTGTGCTATTACACCATGGTCACACTTGTCAAAGGCCTTTGAAAAGTCTGTGTATATTAAATCTGCATTTTTTTTGTCTTCTAGAGCATCCAGGACCTTGTCATAGTGGTCCAGTTGCTGGGACAGACAGGAGCGACCTGCTCTAAACCCATGTTGCCCTGGGTTGTGTAACTGAAGGGTATCTAGATGGGTGGCGATCTTGCTTCTTAGAACCCTTTCAAAGATTTTTATGATATGGGACGTTAGCGCAATTGGTCTGTAGTTCTTTGTATTGCTTTACTGCCCCCTTTGTGGAGCGGGGCTATGTCTGTTGTTTTTAGTAGCTGTGGGACGATCCCTTTGTCCATGCTCCCTCTCCATAGGATGTACTGAGAACAAATGGTTAGTCACCATTTGGAACCTTTTCTGTGCTACTCGAGTCACTGATATACGACCACTATGATGCCACTAGTTTGCTGCTACACCACTAATATTATGTCAAAACAGTCATAATACCACTATGTTACTGCCATTCTTCCACTATTATGTTGCTATGCAGCCACTATGCTGTCACTATGTCACCACTTTAACGTCATTATGCTGTTCTATGTGGCTGCTCTGTACTTTCTATGCTGCTATTATGCAGAAGAAACATGGCCACTTTGCTGCGTAAAAAACATAAAAGAACATATGAAGAAGACATTTAAAACGAAAGGATGGAAGAAAATTCTTCTTCCCAACCTTTCAAGGTCCCACTCCAAGGATGCCTAACATCTTAGGCAGCTTAAAAAATTGTAGAAGCCTTCAAGAGGAAACTGGACAAGTATCTTCATCGGGTGCCAGATCAACCAGGCTGTGATGGATATGTGGGGCAGCGGGCCTCCAGCAGCAACAGCCTGGTTGACCAGGCAAGCACCAGACGAGCCTGGGCCATGGCCGGGCTCAGAGAGTAGATAAACTCTCAAAACTCTTCAAAGGTATATCAAAGGTATAAATATATGAGGGTCGGAGATGAAGCACACTTGCCTAGGCAAGTAAAAATTTACATATTTTATGAATAAAATAGTGGGAATTTTTTTTTTCAATTAAATCAAGTTAAACCAGACATATTTCTGTCACAGTGATCTGAGAAAGGAATCCCCGTGTTCCATAATCCCAGTAATAGTATAAGTGGACCCCCGGTGTTCGTCCATTTTTCGTAACAGAATGCTGTTCAAGTGCCATTACCAACGAATTTATTCCCTAAATAATGTAAGTGACTAATTCTTTAGATCCCCAAAACTACACTTATAAACGCATTTAAAATAATATACTTACATAAAAGGGCGTGTTTTGAGCAGGACGAACACCGGTGGTCCACTGTATCGCACAATAGTGCGATAAGGAATAGTACATAGTGTTAACTTAACCCAGGATACCCAAATGCAGTATAAAAAATCATATGACTTAATTCTGATTCGAAGAAACTTTCTCCAATTATTTCACAAAATCCAATTTGATTAATAAAATTATTACATAACCTACTGAGCCTAACATCAAGAGTTTACGTCATTTGAAGGATAGAACCCAAGAAAATATGTACCTACACAGACTAAAGCTCAAGAAATGTTTCGGTTATTTCATACGATTCATCAGCCATTGATGTTGATGTTCACAACTGTTATATTTTAATCAGAAGAAAATGCTAAGTGGTTATATAACGCCTGTGAAATGGGAGGCATTCAACTTCGATCAAAACTAAGTAAGTTCTTTGGATCAAGAGCCCCTCACCAGCAACAAAGCCAAATAATGCAATAGCGAAAGATAATTCTTTGCCATTTTGAAATTAAAAGTGGCGAAATGGCACCTACAATCTCTATTAAATATACTAACCTTCTTTAAGATAAACGAATGCTGAAATTTTGAAGCCGGTCAAAGAAGCCTGTCTCCAAATATCACCCGGAAACAAAATTTGGGAATGACCTATGTAATACTGTGCATGGGGCACCCATGCATGCAAATAGACCCATGGATCTTGCCCAGGACTGAAAATTTGAAATCTATTGAATAAGGCGTTCTCGAATAACAAACGAAATTTTTAGATAATAAATAAAAATGATTATGAGAATGTTTCGAAAATAGGAAAATTTGCCATAGTTAAATTAGAAAACACCACAAAAACGTGATTTCCCCCCCCCCTCCAGTATTCTTTTTACATTAACATTCTAAAATTCTTCAAAATGCTATAAGAAGAAATTTTTTATTTTGATTTTTTAAGAAAATCCATTTAGATAAAATTGACAAAATTGGCAAATTCGTATCCACAGTTCCCAAATTATTAAAAAAATTCTTCCAGTTAAAATACACCAATATTTATGATTTGATCCGATCAGAAGAGACATTACTTATAATAAAAAAAAATATTTAATGTAACTGGCAAATGGAAATTTACACAGCTGAAAGTTAGTGACAAGCTTGATTTTAGTAAATCCCACCAAGGGTGAAAGTTTGAATCCGATCAGAAGAGACATTATCCAGTAAATGACCTGATTCCAACGATTCCAAATTATGTAGAACTGCAGCAGAATTTCAAATTTGCCCCAATTCGTAATAAACTTATGGGTTGTCATCCCTGTTACAGAACACATCGACAATAATATTATGAAGCCAGTCAGAAGAAACATTCATTAGTTATTAAAAAAAATGACTATCACTCTTCAATATAATTAGCAAACCACTGGTGTGAGTTCTTTTTTCGTGGCAACAAGAAATCACATCATTCGATCGGAAGAGTCATTCCCCAGCTATAGCACGGATTCTCCAGCTATAGCACGGATTCCCCAGCTATAACACGGATTTCGGCAATTCCAGGTTTATTTTCAATTTTCCTGCACACAGTCATGAAATATGGAATTCATTCGTTGCTTTAATAATTACCATTACAGTGAACTCAATTAGAAAAAAACATTTACTACTTTAATTATATAGAATAATTAATTATTTATACTTAGCATTAGACCATATTTGCATCAATAATTGATAAGCGTTAATGTAGAAATAAAATATTTCGGGTTTAGCATGTGGATGATGCAGTTCTTATATGAACCAGTTCTCCCAGCTCTATTATAAAGTTATTTCACATTGTGCTCCCACTACCAAATTTCCTAGTAGATATGCTCATTCGGATTTAAAATTTATTTTTTAAGGGGGAAACAGATGGTTAATGGATTTAGGAGCAAAAGCTCTGTAATTAATCATAGTTTTGAGTTAAGATTCGGTGTCAGATGCGCACCCCTGCGGGACCTTCAATTGTTCAATGTTTAAATGCTATGTGGATGAACATCACCACTCAAGTTATAGCCGAAAAACAGTTCTCAAAACTTGCGACCACAAAACTTGGATTCACCAGACAGAGAACTCTAGGAACTTGAATTCTACCTCCTCTCAGGAAAGTACCAAACTTATTTCCATTATATTTTATCTGAGATTGCGAAGCCTCGCAAACTGAGCACAGGGAAGTTTACACGTTCGTACCTTTAATTTTATAACTATTATAAGTTGTAACTTTTAATTTTAACAGTGTTATTATTCTGTATTTATTGTGGGATAGGACAGTAAATGATCCATCATGTATTATCACCAGTTAATTGACATTCACTGGTATTAATAACCAGAGGATCTTCAATCTTCCTATTAATTAATTATAAGTAAATCAGTGAAGTTGAGATGTGTACTGATCAGGACAGTGAAGGATATGATAAATTAGACACATATGCAACACTTGGGTATCTTTATTGAGGAAACGTTTCGCCACACAGTGGCTTCATCAGTCCTATACAAAGGAGAATGGTGAAGAACAGGAGTTTGAGGTAATCAGTCCCTCAGCCATGAGTTGATGTAGTCAGTCCATCAATCTTTTCAAGATTGATGGACCCAAGTGTTGCATATGTGTCTAATTAATCAACTTTTCGGTTCTATGAACAATTCATCTACAGTGAAGGATATAGTTGATGGCAGACCAACTGTAGATAGTCCCTTCAAATACTCTCAATTTAATTCCGTATAGAAACTTTATTACCGTGATTTAACAAGAATAAAAAATTCTCACTATTTTACATATAAAATGGTCAAATCTTTACCTGAACAATTTAATTGAATTCTCTGCTATCGTTAATTAGGAGGAACATTTTTTAAGCATTTGAAGCTACGCCACTGAGGCTGGGAAGTTATCCAATCCTTTTCAGGATAACTCAAGAAATCGTAATGACACGATTGCAAACAAAGCACAGTATGGGCTGGGATTGAACCCCCCGTGAGTGATTCATAAAACTCTAGACCGACGCTGGCTACTAAGATTCATCCAACTAGGTATATTTATACACCATAGGAAAGTTAGCATGGGCCACCACTGTGACCACAAATGCAAGTTTTCACAGACGAATATCCCGCTAGCATGGCCGTGACGGACTCTAGCTCAAGTTTGCAATCATGTCATTGTGATGGGAGCGAAACGTTGTCGTGGGCTCCTTTCTCCTATGTGCTGGATATTTGTGTATTGTTCCAGTCACGGTATTGTACCTTTTTGTTTTTTAAATAGAAAATTTGAAAGAAAGAAAAAGAATATCAGCGGGGTGCCTAATAAATTTTGGTCTGCCTCTTCTTAATAGCTTCGTTAAATGTCTGATGCATCTTATAACTAGGATAGTACACATTAAATTTTGTGAGCAGAAATGTTTTTCAGTGGTAAAAATCTGATTGACGTGAAAATTTCAGCAGTGCTAAAGTTTGTTGAATGCAATGCTTTTATTGGATGGCCTAAGTCTCAAATTGCAAAACATTATTGAATAGTGATATTCCTTTCCATTAAATAAATAAAGAATATTTCTTCTGATCAGTTAACATAAGAACATAAGAAAGGAGGAACACTGCAGCAGGCCTGTTGGCCCATACTAGACAGGTCCTTCACATTCCATCCCACTAACAGAATATTTGTTCAACCTAATTTTCAATGCTACCCAAGAAACAAGCTTTGATAATTTTATTTACTCATGTGCAATTCCCACTCAAATCCAACCCCTTTCACTCATAAATTTATCCAACCTAAATTTAAAACTACCCAGGGTCCTTGCTTCAATAACCCTACTAGGCAGACTGTTCCACTCATCAACTACCCTATTTCCAAACCAATACTTTCCTATATCCTTTCTAAATCTAAACTTATCTAACTTGAATCCATTATTGAGGGTTCTCTCTTGGAGAGATACCCTCAAGACCTTATTTATATCCCCTTTGTTAATACCCATTTTCCACTTGTATACCTCGATCATGTCTCCCCTCATTCTACGTCTTACAAGTGAATGTAATTTAAGGGTCCTTAATCTTTCTTCGTAAGGAAGATTTCTAATGCTATGTATTAATTTAGTCATTCTACGCTGAATGTTTTCTAACGAATTTATGTCCATTCTGTAATATGGAGACCAGAACTGAGCTGCGTAATCTATGTGAGGCCTTACTAATGATGTATAAATCTGTAATATAACCTCTGGACTTCTGTTGCTAACACTTCTTGATATAAATCCCAGTAATCTATGTGCCTTATTACATACGCTTAGGCATTGCTGTCTTGGTTTAAGGTTGCTGCTTACCACCGCCCCCAAGTCCTTCTCGCAATCTGTATGGCTAAGTTCTACGTTATTTAACTTATAAGTGCTTGGGTTATGGACACTCCCGAGCTTTAGAACTTTGCATTTATCTACATTGAACTGCATCTGCCATTTTTCTGACCAGGAATTGAGTTTGTCTAAATCCTCCTGTAGTTCACTGACATCTACGTCTGAATCGATTATCATACCTATCTTCGTGTCATCAGCGAATTTGCTCATATCACTAGAAATTCCCTCGTCAAGGTCATTTATATATATTATAAACAACAACGGGCCCAAAACCGATCCCTGAGGAACGCCACTTGTTACAGATCCCCACTCCGATTTAACCCCATTTATGCACACCCTCTGCTTCCTATTGGTGAGCCATGACTCGATCCATGACAACACTTTTCCCCCAATGCCATGAGCAGCCACTTTCTTTAACAGTCTCTGATGTGGTACTCTATCAAAAGCCTTACTAAAATCCAAATAAACAATATACTGTAATAATATTGGTAGAATTACCGACAATATGTTAAGTAAAGGACACAAATGCAACTAATGTGACATTTTATTGTGGCAACGTTTCGCTCTCCAGGAGCTTTCTCAAGCCGTTACAAGCGTTACATGGACACAGTGGGCTATTATATACTCTCAAAGTGAGGTGAAATACTAGTGGTGGTCGAGGTAGTAGTGATAAGTAGTAGTAGTAGTAATACAATAAGGTAGAACAATCAATATGCACATGAGTAAAAGGTGATAAAACAAATACTTGGGTAGTATAACAATAGGTAGACAAATATTTTATGCTGGAGGCTGAAATATAGAAGGCCTGTAGGAGTGTTCCACATCTACGATGTGCTTGTGTTGAATTAGCAGGTACTCTATCAAAAGCCTTACTAAAATCCAAATAAACAATATCGAATTCTTTATCATGATCAACTGCCTCAAAAGCCTTACTGAAAAAAGTTAATAAATTAGTTAGGCAGGAACGGCCCCTGGTGAATCCATGTTGAGTATCATTAATCAAATTATGCCTATCGAGATGGCTTCTTATGTTATCAGCTATAATCGACTCTAATAATTTGCCTACAATTGAAGTTAGACTTATTGGGCGGTAATTTGATTGTAACGACTTGTCCCCTGCTTTAAAAATAGGAATTACATTAGCCATCTTCCACGTATCAGACACTACACCTGTTTGAAGAGATAGGTTAAAAATGTTAGTTAAGGGTTCACAGAGTTCCATTTTGCATTCCTTAAGAACCCTTGAAAAAAGCTCATCAGGAACTGGCGATTTATTTTGCTTCAAACGGTCTATCTGTTTGATAACCATTTCACTAGTGACTGATACTACATAATTTATCTTCTTCAGGCCCACTAAAATACCTAATTCTTGGGATATTATTAGTGTCTTCCTGAGTGAAAACCGAGAGAAAATAATTATTAAAAATAGAGCACATTTCATTCTCTTTGTCAGTAAGATACCCATAATTATTTTTAAGGGGACCTATCTTATCTCTAACTTTTGTTCTATACACCTGGAAAAAACTTTTTGGGTTAGTTTTCGAATCCCTAGCAACTTTAATTTCGTAGTCCCGTTTAGCTTTTCTTATCCCCTTTTTAACATCTCTCTTAATGTCAATATACTGATTCATAAGATGACCCTCACCTCTTTTGATACGCTCAGTGGTGACCTGTTCTTAGCTCAGTGATGACCTGTTCTTAGCTCAGTGAAGACGTGTCTAGTGTACTCCCTGTGGACTGAATCAAGATGCCCCCTATTGAGCAACTTTACCAGCAGCTTAAGGAGGAATTGAGGGTAGCGAAGCTTGAGATACGGCGATTGACGGAGGAAAACAAGAGGATTCGTAGTAGTCCTCCTGTTGTGAGTCCTCAGGTCAAGAAGGTAACCTGGGCAGTGGCCGGACAGCATGGGACGAAGTTGAAGATCAAGAAGACGAATGGAGAGGTAGTAACGACGAAGAAGAAAGAGACTGCTGTGGAAACTTCGAACTCCTTTTCTGTGCTTCCAGACGAATGTGAGTCGACTACTGGGAACGTCACGACGAACTGTACCAAGGAAGGTAAAACATTGTTGTTGTTGGGGATAGCCAAGTTAGATATATGGATAGGGCCTTCTGCTTGAAAGATAGGAGTAGGAGACAGAGGGTTTGCTTTCCTGGGGCTGGGATGGAAGACATTGTTAGCCGACTTGACAACATCATGCATGGTAAGGGATCAATCCTATTATCTGCCTCAGTGCTGGAGGCAATGATGTATCCAAGCGTAGAAGTGAGGATTTAGTTAGTAGGTATAAGGCAGCAATAGACATCATTAGGAAGAAGGGAGGGAGCCCTGTTATATGTGGCATTTTGCCAAGAAGGGGTGTTGGAAATGAATGGCTGTCCAGAGCGATTGGTATAAATTGCTGGCTGGAAAAACACTGTAAGGATAATGCAGTCCCATTCATTGACAACTGGGACCACTTCTATGGCCGAAATGACATGTATGCCAGGGATGGGGTTCACTAATCTCGACTGGGGTAATCTAGCTAACGATTACGATGGGATCTGCGTTTATGATTTGTTTCTTAATAATGTACAACGTGCACAGAGTATGTTTATTCCCCAGAGAGAATTTAGGTCAAATAATAACGATCCCAAATGGATTAACAGGAGGCTAAAACATTTATTAGGGGAGAAAAGAGGAATTTATAGGCGCATCAAAAGAGGAGATGTTAACCTTATTGACCAATATGTTCAGTTGAAAAGAGAAATAAAAAAGGGGATTAGAAAGGCTAAACGTGACTATGAGATTAAGGTTGCTAATGAATCAAAGACTAATCCAAAAGGGTTCTTTCAAGTGTACAGGACGAAGGTGAGGGAAAAGGTAGGACCTCTGAAAATTGGGAATGGACAGCTGACGGATAACGAACTGGAAATGTGTTCTCTATTTAATGACTATTTTTTGTCAGTCTTTACACAAGAAGACGTAAATGAGATTCCAGAAATTAACAATTATTCAGTTCCTGAAGAATTCAAATTAACTAATATTACTGTCACGAGGGATATGGTTATCAAACAAATAGATAAACTGAAGCAAAATAAGTCCCCGGGACCCGACGAGTTGTTTTCCAGGGTACTTAAAGAATGCAAAATGGAACTTAGTCAGCCATTAACGAATGTGTTTAATACGTCCATCCTAACTGGTGTTGTGCCAGAGATGTGGAAGATAGCTAATGTAGTTCCTATATTCAAATCAGGGGATAAGTCCATTCCATCAAATTACCGTCCAATAAGCCTCACGTCTATAGTAGGCAAATTATTAGAATCAATTATAGCTGATATTATCAGAAGTCACCTTGAAGAACATAATTTGATTAATGAATCTCAGCATGGGTTTACGAGAGGTCGTTCTGCCTGACAAATTTACTGACGTTTTTCAATAAAACATTTGAGGCAGTAGACAGTGATAAAGAATATGATATAGTTTACTTGGATTTCAGTAAGGCCTTCGATAGAGTACCTCACAAGAGACTCTTAAGAAAGGTGGCAGCTCATGGTATAGGAGGTAAAGTTCTAGCATGGATAGAGGCATGGCTTACCAATAGAAAGCAGAGGTTTCCATTAATGGGGTCAAATCTGAATGGGGATTTGTCACTAGTGGCGTTCCACAAGGATCAGTTTTGGGCCCATTGTTGTTCATAATTTACATAAATGACCTTGATGAAGGAATTGCAAGTGACATGAGTAAATTTGCTGATGATACAAAAATAGGCCGTATAATTCATTCTGAGGAGGATAACAGTGAACTCCAGGAGGATTTGGATAAATTAATGTCTTGGTCTGAAAAGTGGCAGATGAAGTTCAATGTGGACAAGTGTAAGGTGCTTGTCGTTGGTAATGAAAATATCCCTCGAATTTATAAACTAGGTGAAGTTGAGCTTGATCATACAGAATGTGAAAAAGACTTGGGAGTCATGGTAAGCAGAAATCTAAAGCCAAGACAACAGTGCCTAAGTGTGCGCAATAAGGCTAACAGATTACTAGGATTTATTTCAAGAAGTATAAGCAACAGAAGTCCAAAAGTTATTTTACAGCTGAATCAAAGACTAATCCAAAAGGGTTCTTTCAAGTGTACAGGACGAAGGTGAGGGAAAAGGTAGGACCTCTGAAAATTGGGAATGGACAGCTGACGGATAACGAACTGGAAATGTGTTCTCTATTTAATGACTTTTTTTTGTCAGTCTTTACACAAAGAAGACGTAAATGAGATTCCAGAAATTAACAATTATTCAGTTCCTGAAGAATTCAAATTAACTAATATTACTGTCACGAGGGATATGGTTATCAAACAAATAGATAAACTGAAGCAAAATAAGTCCCCGGGACCCGACGAGTTGTTTTCCAGGGTACTTAAAGAATGCAAAATGGAACTTAGTCAGCCATTAACGAATGTGTTTAATACGTCCATCCTAACTGGTGTTGTGCCAGAGATGTGGAAGATAGCTAATGTAGTTCCTATATTCAAATCAGGGGATAAGTCCATTCCATCAAATTACCGTCCAATAAGCCTCACGTCTATAGTAGGCAAATTATTAGAATCAATTATAGCTGATATTATCAGAAGTCACCTTGAAGAACATAATTTGATTAATGAATCTCAGCATGGGTTTACGAGAGGTCGTTCCTGCCTGACAAATTTACTGACGTTTTCAATAAAACATTTGAGGCAGTAGACAGTGATAAAGAATATGATATAGTTTACTTGGATTTCAGTAAGGCCTTCGATAGAGTACCTCACAAGAGACTCTTAAGAAAGGTGGCAGCTCATGGTATAGGAGGTAAAGTTCTAGCATGGATAGAGGCATGGCTTACCAATAGAAAGCAGAGAGTTTCCATTAATGGGGTCAAATCTGAATGGGGATTTGTCACTAGTGGCGTTCCACAAGGATCAGTTTTGGGCCCATTGTTGTTCATAATTTACATAAATGACCTTGATGAAGGAATTGCAAGTGACATGAGTAAATTTGCTGATGATACAAAAATAGGCCGTATAATTCATTCTGAGGAGGATAACAGTGAACTCCAGGAGGATTTGGATAAATTAATGTCTTGGTCTGAAAAGTGGCAGATGAAGTTCAATGTGGACAAGTGTAAGGTGCTTGTCGTTGGTAATGAAAATATCCCTCGAATTTATAAACTAGGTGAAGTTGAGCTTGATCATACAGAATGTGAAAAAGACTTGGGAGTCATGGTAAGCAGAAATCTAAAGCCAAGACAACAGTGCCTAAGTGTGCGCAATAAGGCTAACAGATTACTAGGATTTATTTCAAGAAGTATAAGCAACAGAAGTCCAAAAGTTATTTTACAGCTCTATACATCACTAGTGAGACCTCATTTGGATTATGCAGCTCAGTTTTGGTCTCCTTACTACAGGATGGATATAGATTCATTGGAGAACATACAAAGAAGAATGACTAAAATGATTTACAGTATAAGAAATCTCCCGTATGAAGATAGACTTAGAGCGTTGAATCTCCACTCTCTGGAGAGACGTAGAATGAGGGGAGATATCATCGAGGTGTACAAGTGGATGATGGGCATAAACAAAGGAGATATTAATAAATACTGAGGATATCGAACCAAGTAAGAACCAGAAATAACGGATTTAAATTGGATAAATTTAGATTTAGAAAGGACATAGGCAAGTACTGGTTTTCGAACAGAGTTGTAGATGCGTGGAACAATCTTCCGAGTAGGGTGATAGAGGCTAGGACCTTGGGTGGCTTTAAAAAGAGATTGGACAAATATATGAGTGGGAGGGGCTGGGTTTGATTTGTGTCGTGAGTACGGGAATAAATTCTTAGGTAGTGGTGGTTTTGATAAGGACCTGCCTTGTATGGGCCAGTAGGCCTTCTGCAGTGTTCCTCCATTCTTATGTTCTTATGTTATGTTCTTCTGCCCTAAAAGATATTTGAGCCTATTATTCATCCATTTTGGGTCATTTCTATTTGATCTAATTTCTTTATATGGGATAAATGTTCTTTGGGCAGCATGTATAGTGTTCAGAAAACTGTCATATTGATAGCTCTCTTCATTACCCCAGTCCACAGATGATAAGTGTTCTCTAAGTCCATTGTAATCTGCTAAGCGAAAATCTGGGACCGTTACTGAATTATCCCTACTATGAAACTTCCATTCAATGCCAAAGATAATTGATTTGTGGTCGCTTGCGCCGAGTTCCTCTGTAATTTCTAAATTATTAACAAGGGTTTCCTTGTTTGCCAGAACCAAGTCAAGCAGGTTATTTCCCCTTGTAGGTTCTGTCACAAACTGCTTCAAAAAACAATCTTGAACTACTTCTAAGAAGTCGTTAGATTCTAAATTCCCTGTCAAGAAATTCCAATCAATCTGACTAAAGTTAAAGTCCCCTAGAATTACTACGTTATCGTGCCTTGTGGCCTTAACAATTTCCTCCCATAGTAGTCTCCCTTGGTCCCTATCTAAGTTTGGGGGACGGTATATCCCACCTAAAATCAATTTTTCATGCCCCTCTGAAAATTCTATCCAGACAGACTCTGTATGTGTTATTTCAGACTTTATTCCCGTTTTTATGCAACAGTTCAAGCGATCTCGGACATACAGTGCCACTCCACCCCCCTTCCCGAAACTTATGTCTACTTGGAACAATTTAAAACCCTGTATATGACATTCAGCAGGCATGTCCCTATTTTTCGTATTGAACCACGTCTCAGTTATGGCAAATACATCAATGTTACCTGCACTTGCAACTAATCTCAAATCGTCCATCTTATTCCTAGCACTACGACTATTTGTATAATACACTTTTAAAGACCTTCCTTTCTCTTTACCCTTCCTGCTTCTTTCTGTTTTTCCACTATACCTATTACTGTCCTTGTTATTGTTAGGATTTTTTATATCGAAGCCTAGATCTATATTTCGACATTCAGTGTGTGGGGTGGAGGATGGAAGCCAAGTGTGGATGGTGTGGGTAATGCGGGACTGGGTGGGTGAGTGTGTGGTTGGTGTGAGCTATGTGACTAGGTGTGTGGATGGCATGTTATGGTGTGTGGGTTGTAAAAGCACTGGTAAGGTGTGGGAGTGGGGCTGTGTGGATCAGAAGCTGTGGGAGAGTAGTGTGAGTGAAATATAGATAAGAAATGATAGTGGGGTCATGTGGCATTTAATTAAGCTGTGGGGAGTTGTGTGGGTGAAAACATGGGTAAGGTGTGGGAGTGGGGCCGTGTGGGCTTGAAGCTGCAGGGTAATGGTATGGGTGAAAGGTGTGGCCGGTGGAGCAGTATGGGTGGTGACTGGAAGATGGTTGACTAGGTGGGTGAATGTGTGGTTAACATAAAAACATAAGAATGGAGGAACACTGCAGAAGGCCTACTGGCCCAAACAAGGCAGGTCCTTATAAAAACCACAGTCACCCAAAGCTACCCAAGAATTGACTCCCATACACAGGACACCAATCACACCCAGTCCCTCCCACTCATATATTTGTCCAATTTTTTTAAAGCTACCCAGGGTCCTATTATTATTATTATTATAATCAAATAGAAGCGCTAAACCCCAGGGTCCTAGCCTCGATTACCCTACTTGGAAGATTGTTCCACGCATCCAATTCTGTTTGAAAATCAGTTCTTACTTAAGTAATTGCTAAATCTAAATTTATTTAACTTAAATCCGTTATTTCTCGGTCTTACCTGATTCGATATCCTCAGTATTTTATTAATATCACCTTTGTTTGTGCCCATCATCCACTTCGATGATATCTTCCTCATTCTACGTATCTCCAGAGAGTGAAGATTCAAGGCTCTAATTCTATCTTCATACGGGAGATTCCTTATGTAGCAAATAATTTTATTCATCCTCCTCTGTATGTTCTCCAATGAATCTATATCCGTCCTATAGTAAGGAGACCAAAACTGAGCAGCATAATCTAAGTGAGGCCTCACTAGTGATGAGTAAGACACATAGGCAACAGTTAGGTATCTTTATTTCGAAACGTTTCGCCTACACAGTAGGCTTCTTCAGTCGAGTACAGAAAGTAGGCAGAAGCAATAGAGATGTGAAGACGATGTAATCAGTCCACCACCCTTGAAGACGTAGCTTTGAGGTGGTCAGTCCCTCAGCCTGGAGAAGAGTTATGTTCCATAGTCTGAAACAATGTGAATGTCAAGCGACAGTGGAGACTTGTATACATTCTTCTACTACTGTAGTTAACGACCTTCCTGGAGACTGATGTATAATTTGTAGTTAACGACCTTCCTGGAGACTGATCTATAATTTGTAGTTAACGACCTTCCTGGTCTCCACACTGTCGCTTGATATTCACATTGTTTCAGACTATGAAACAGAACTCTTCTCCAGGCTGAGAGACTGACAACCTCAAATTTATATCTTCAAGGGTGATAGACTGATTACATCGTCTTCACATCTCTACTGCTCCTGCCTACTTTCTGTACTCGACTGAAGAAGCCTACTGCGTAGGCGAAACGTTTCTGAATAAAGTTGCCTAACTATTGCCTATGTGTCTTACCTACCAAGCGCCAGCCTTCTCGCCTGTGCTCCAGAATCTTCACGACTACGGTGCTCTTCACACCAACTCCAAGGCCGAGGACTGATTACCTCATCTTTTGAAGATTGAGAGACTTATGCAACATATGGGAATCTTTATTAAAGAAACGTTTCGCCACACAGTGGCTTCATCAGTCCAATATAAAGTAGAAAACGGGTAAGGAGAGGAGGAGTTGAGGTAATCAGTCCCTCATCCTGGAATCGATGTGTTCAGTCCATCACTCTTGTAGGAAGTACAGCACAGGGCCGTAGAAGTTGCCTATTTACTGTAGTCAGGTGAGTGGAAACAGGAGACGGAATCACAGTGGAACCATCCACTAGTGTAAGTAGGTCTTCGTCCAAATGTTGGACAAGTATTGAAAAAGTCCTTGTATCAAGATCCCATGATGTTGCAGTGTCTACTTTGTATTGACTGATGAAGCCACTGTGTGGCGAAACGTTTCCTTAATAAAGATTCCCATATGTTGCATAAGTGTCTCAATCTTCAACTTGTCGGTTTTCAAAACCATTTATCACATCTGTCAGACACTGCAACATCAAGGGATCTTGATACAAGGAATTCTTCAACACTTGTCCAACCTTTGACGAAGACCAACTTACACTAGGATTGATCCCACTACCATTTATGATGCTGTCAAGCCGGCCAACAATATCATCCATCCCAGCCCAGAAGAGCTAATCTGACTGTCCCCAACAAGCACAATGTTCTTACTTTTCTTGTTGTTCTTCGTCGTGACATTCCTAATAATCGACTCACATTCGTCGGGTAACACGGAGAATGGGTTCGAAGTTTCCACAGCAGCCTCCTGGTTCTTCGTCGTTTCTACCTCTCCATCCGTCCTCTTGATCCTTAGCTTCGTACATGATGTCCGGCAACTGTCCAGGTTCCTTTCTTGACTTGAGATTCACAACAGGATTACTACGAATACTCTAGTTTCCCTCAGTCAATTGCCGTATCTCGAGCTTAGCCATCCTCAACTCCTCCTTAAGCTGCTGGTAGAGTTGCTCAATTGAGGACATCTTGGTTCAGTTCCACAAAGAGCACACTAGACACGACTTCGCTGAGCAAGTTGCACGTAGAGTATGAAATTAAGACATGTGCAACATCTGGGTATCTCTATTGTAGACGTTTCGCCATCCAGTGGCTTTATCAATACAAATTCTAGGACATAATTTGAAGACAGAAGAACTATATACAAAAGATGAGGTAATCAGTCCCTCGGCCTTGGAGTTGGTGTGAACAGCACCGAAGTCTAGTAGTTTCTGGAGCAGAGGCAAGGAGCCTGGCACTTATATACTAACGTCAGGTGGAAAGAGACGGGTAGCAGACGAGGGCATAGTCACTGGTAGGCGGGATTCCCCAGTGGATGTAGGTCATACCCAAAGAGATGGGTTAGTTGTAGTAGTAGTTGCCGCGAAGGTTATATACATGTCCACAGAATCAAGTATTGTATACCATTCTTGTACAACTTGTGAGACACAGCAACATCATGGAATCTTGATTCGGAGGACCTGTATATAACCTTCTTCACGGCAACTACTACTACAACTAACCCATCTCTTTGGGTATGACCTACTTCCACTGGGGAATCCCGCCTACCAGTGACTATGCCCTCGTCTGCTACACGTCCCTTTCCACCTGACGGTAGTATATAAACGCCAGTCTCCTTGCCTCTGCTCCAGAAACTCCACGACTTCGGTGCTGTTCACACCACTCCAAGGCCGAGGGACTGATTACCTCATCTTTTTGTATATAGTTCTTCTGTCTTCAAATAATGTCCTAGAATTTGTATTGATAAAGCCACTGGAGGCGAAACGTCTACAATAAAGATACCCAGATGTTGCACATGTGTCTTAATTTCATTTTGTCGGTATTGTATACCATTCTTGTACCACACGTAGACAGTAATGAGGATGGTGGATTGGAAGTGGTCAGGTATGTACATGGACAGCGTGTTGGGGTGAAAGGTCAAGTAAGGTGTGTGACTCTGGAGTAATGGTGCAGGTGCGTGGCCGTGGAGTAATGTGCAGGTGTAGGTGTGAGGCAGTGGAGTAATAGTGCATATATGGACGTAGAATAATGGTACAGGTGTAGGCGTGTGACCATGGAGTAATGGTACAGGTGCAGGTGTGTGGCCGTGGATTAATGGTGCAGGTGTGTGTCCGTGGATTAATGGTGCAGGTGTGTGTCCGTGGATTAATGGTGCAGGTGTGTGGCCGTGGAGTAATGGTGCAGGTGTGTGGCCGTGGAGTAATGGTGCAGGTGTGTGGCCGTGGAGTAATGGTGCAGGTGTGTGGCCGTGGAGTAATGGTGCAGATGTGGCCGTGGAGTAATGGTGCAGGTGTGTGGCCGTAGAGTAATGGTGCGAGTGTGTGGCCGTGGATTAATGGTGCAGGTATGTGGTCGTGGAGTAATGGTGCAGGTGTGTAGCCGTGGAGTAATGGTGCAGGTGTGTAGCCGTGGAGTAATGGTGCAGGTGTGTGGCCGCGGATTAATGGTACAGGTGTGTGGCCGTGGAGTAATAGTACAGGTGCAGGTGTGTGGCCGTGGAGTAATGATACAGGTACAGGTGTGTGTGGCCGTGGAGTAATGGTACAGGTACAGGTATGTGTGGCCGTGGAGTAATGGTACAGGTGTGTGGCCGTGGAATAATGGTACAGGTGCAGGTGTGTGGCCATTTGGAAAATTGCATGGTTGGATTGTATGGGGGATGGCTGTTGGTTGGGATGATGTAGGTGCAGGTGTGTGGCCGTGGGGAATTTATAGAAGCAGGTGGTATGAGGGGGTTGTGGGCAGTATGAGTGAGGTTGCTGGGTGCGCAGTGAGGGAGTGTGGCCACGATGAGGGGTTGAGGGGGGTGGAATGAGCGGCTGATGTGAGCAGAGGTGGGTGGCTGAGCTATAGTACTTGACCCCTATGCACATGGCACGAGGTAGATATTAGACTCGTGTGAATGTAGGTGTCTCGTAGCTCGATCGGTAGCGCACTCAGCTAACACAGTGAGGTCCGGGGTTCGAATCTCCTCCGGTACGGCTGGAAAACATTAGGGACGTGTTTCCATAAGACACCTACTGTCCCTGTCCCTGTTCACCCATCAGTTGAAAATGGGTACCTGGGTGTTAGTGGACTGGTGTGGGTCGCATCCTGGGACAAAACTGACCTAATTTGCGGGAAATGCTCAGCATAACAAGCGGCTTTCTATATAGTAGTATGTTGTGGAGAAAATTCTCCAAAGGAGGGGGGTATGCGCCCTTACTACCCTTGGTAAGGGCCCTCACCCTTTCCACCCTTAGGAAAGGGCCAGAGGAGGCGAGTCTGGCTGCATAAACAATTTAATTCAAGCCAGATGTACTGTCAACAGTGTGTCAAGAATTGTGCTGACCACAGCACCACGAGGCACCTCGTGGCACCACATGGCTGCACGAGACTGCAAAAGGCAGCACGAGCGGTCAGATTGAATTTGGCCACCGCAAGAAGGGTCATACGACTCTAGTGGTCATGCGGCGCGAGGCGACGTAAATCAACATAGACATTACTCGTTCGCGTCCGTTATATCATTTAATCTCCACTAACGTCGGGAAATAAGATAAGAACTCTGTTCCAGCGCGTTTAGTGAATAACTTCAACATTGCAGTATATTCAGAAGTGTGCGCAGCTTCCTACTGCAAAAAGACGAACGTAGAGACAATCGCAAGTAAACTCCATCGAAACAAGACGGTGATTCTTCAGCGGCATTCTACAATCAAGACAGCATTTCCGCCGTATATGGTGGAGCCAACACCATCGCTCAAAGTTACACGAGCAAGGTAAGAATTTGATGTTCTGGTCAAAACAGGGGACTGCGTAGTTCTTGTATTCAAGAACATTCAAATTTTTACCTAGGGACGGCGGTTATGCGTGGACTTTTTAGTCCAAAACAGTGAGTAAAACGCCTTTCAGTCCATCTAAGACTGAAATATGGACATACGCTCCTTTGGGGCAATATATTATAATCACTTGATGTTTACCTTACAGCCCTGTGGAGATTGAGGCCATAGATGGATCCCCTGAGAAGGTGTTGGTGGCGGCTGCGACATCTTGGATTCATCAAGAAGATAAGTAACATACAGTTCACGTTATCGTTGAGGAGCCCAACCTCCACATATTGGTCCTTACGAACCGGAAGCTTGGTCCTTACGAACCGGAAGTGTGTTCATTACGAACCGGAAGTTTGGGCCTTACGAACCGGAAGTGTGTTCATTACGAACCGGAAGTTTGGTCATTACGAATCGAAAGTTGATCGTATTCGTACCAGGAAAGTGGCCACATGGTGGTCCAAAGATTTATACTCCAGTGTATAAATGTCTACGATCCAAGGTCCTTCGAGAAAAGCTGTAAAACTATTGTTTTTACAAAAGAAACCAGAATATATGGGTCCCTACTCTCAATCAAAGAGTATGGGAAGCTCTCGCGAGGTATAGAAAACGCGAGCCGGCAGGCGCTCACCCGGTAGTCGGGTCACCCAAGGTTGGGGGACAGTACTTCTGGGGGGCCACTCCCCCACTACCCCACTCACCCACGCGGGAGCAACACTTCAATTTCTGCTCAAGTCAGCAGAAGCAGATTGACTGGCACATGGCTGGTCTGTGAATGTGTATAGTATAAACAGTTTATATATACACACAGTGTTTATAATGTTTATAGACACAAATTAAGAGAAGAAACTGTGTATTATGTTTGTCTCTTATATTATATAGGAAGTGATATTAAGTTTAAACTTTCATATTAATTAACATTGTAACAGTGATATATGTATGTATATAAACATTGAATATATATGTGTAATGTGTATACAGTGAAATATTTCATGTGTGAAGTGACGTCAGTGCTGAGACTCAGTTTAGCTGAGACAGCAATTCAGGACATAAACAAACCTTCGTGTTGTTTCGTCCATATGTATTCTGCACCTCAAAGCCTTGAAAGACACGGTTAGTGGGTCAGTAGTGTGCTGACGCAGTCAAAACAAACTCAGCTGGAGTTTTTTAAACACTCTAAGTGTGCTGTTAGTCATTATACTAGCAAGATGTCGTCATTAACCACAAAATTCAACACGTTACAGACGAAAATTACTCAATTGGAGCAATTAATTTCAGTCTGTATAGGTTTAACCCAAGACACAAATATAGACTGATCAGTTGGAAATTAAATCTCAATTATTTAATAAACGTCTGGAAATCATTAATTCAGGCTACGAGATATACGAAAAGGAATTTCTAGATTCCAATCCGACAGAGGAAGAAATTAAAAGTGTCTTGGATACCTTTAGTGGACAACAATTAAGGTGGACAGGAATACAGGCTATCTGCCGCAAAACTTTGTCACAGAGACCTACAGTCAGTGGTCAGCAGACACCTGTCTCCACACCTGCGACACCTGTCACACCTGGTGTTACCTTACCAACTCTTCCCAAATTGGCTATGCCTATTTTTGAAGGTAATGATTATGAAGAGTTCATTAGTGGGTTTAATTCTTTAGTGAATTCACGTACTGACATAGATGAGATTGCTAAGTTCAATTATCTCAGATATCTCGTGAAAGGTGAACCCTATGAACTGATTAAATCATTTCCGGTGGTCAAAGGCAATTATGCTCTAGCCTTACGTGTCTTAGCAGATAATTATCTTGATGCTGACAAAGCCAGGGTTAGACATGCAGTCTTAATATCAAGCTTGAAACCACCCAAACATTGTCTTTCAGACTTACAGTCATTTAGAATCACATTAGACAATAGTCTTAGAACTCTAGGAGTTAAATATGATCTAAGGCAATGTGATTGGTTTATCAGTGGTATTATACAAGATAAACTGTCAACACAAACCATTGAACGTTTAAATATTATGTTCAATAAACGCTATTTCACTTGTGAAGAAATTAGCAATGGTTTACAAACAATAGTCTCATGCATGCAAGCAACGAGACAAGATGAGAAATCCACCAATCCTGTTGTGGATAATAAACCTTCAACTCAGTACAAAAAGAGTGTACCTACTCCCACTAAACCACATAATGGGAAATCCCATGTAGGCACTTATCAAGCTGTGAACACAACAGACAGTAAACAGACTGTCACACATAAACGTACTCCAAAATGTGTACTTTGTGATGGAACACATTGGGCACAGTATTGCATTCAATACACAACAATGGAGGCACGGAAACAACGTGCTCAACAGCTGAAAAGGTGCACTAAGTGTTTAGGTGAACACAAGGGAGGTAAATGCTCACTGAAGAAGTGTTTTAAATGCAAGGGAATGCATCATACAGCATTATGCCCAAGCACTTATGCTGAACAACCGACTTCCACAGAGTCAGGAAGTCAACAAACAGCAGCATTAAATGTGAGAGATAAGTCTAAATCGACTGCTCTCCCAATAGCTCGAGTAGAGTTATCACATAAATTACACAAAACCAATGTGCTAACATTATTTGATCAAGGATCACAAAGGTCTTTCATAAGACGAACAGTGTTGCAAAAACTGAATAAGCAACCCCATGCCAAAATACAGTTAGAAATAGCTGGATTTTTCCAAAGTTCTGGTAACCAGAAATATGACCTAGCCAGATTCACTGTTGGTCTAGGTAACAGGAAAAAGACAGTAGAAGCTGTGGTAGTCGATGATTTGCCTAAGTCAGTGCAGATCCGGGGAATAAGAGATACAGTTGCAACACTGAAGGCGGCCAAGGTCAAGTTAGCCTGTCCTGACATACAGACGGACACAATTAGTCCAATTGATTTAATCATTGGAAGTGATTACTATCACTGTTTTGTGGAAAATATAGTAAGTAAACATGATGTTCACTTGCTGAAAACAGCTGGAGGCCATATGATATGTGGTCCAATTCCCTCTCAAAGCGGGAAAGAAGCTGAAATTGATTCAGTAGAAAATGTACTAGTTACAAGAATAACTGCTGATCATGTACCACAGCAAAAATTATCATTACTGGAAGAAATTAATGAACCAGTTGATAAATTGTGGGATTTAGATGCGATAGGTATAGATGTAAATAAACCAAGCCCACAGGAGTCTGAGACTTATAACCAATATTTGGACACTGTCAAATATGAAGATGGACAGTATTGGGTTAGGTTACCATGGAAATTAAATCCACCACATCTACCTAGCAATTATCGCATGGCTTTCGGACAAATGAAAGCACAAATACATGAGCTCAGGAAGAATCCAGAGCTGCTGACTGTCTATGATAATATCATACAAGAACAGTTAGACAATAAATTCATTGAGGAAATAGTCGAAGATAAGTTGAAGACAAATGCTCATTATCTACAGCACCACGGAGTCAGGAAAAATTCTGAAACCACTCCACTACGTGTTGTATACAATTGCAGCGCACGTGCAAATAAAGATGTAGCAAGCCTTAATGACTGTCTGATGACCGGACCCTCACTAACTGAGAAGCTTGGAGACGTGCTTATGAAATTTCGCACAAATCCATATGCCTACACGGCTGATATTTCCAAAGCTTTCTTAAGAGTAGGACTACAAGAAAAAGATAGAGATTATACTCGATTCTTGTGGCCAGAAAATCCACATGATCCTCAAAGTCCTGTGAAAACTTATCGTTTCAAGTCAGTATTATTTGGTGCAACATCCTCTCCATTCTTACTAGAAGCTACTCTTAATACACATTTGAAGAAATCTGAAAGTCCCTTCAAAGAAATCTTAAAGAAAAGTTTCTATGTGGACAATCTTCAAGGTACAGTGAATAAAAAGGAGGATTTGAAATCCTTATACAGAGAAGCTAACAAGGAGATGAAAGAAGCAAATATGCCTCTAAGGATGTGGAATACTAATTCAAATCAATTAAGGGAACTTATCAAAGAAGATTTCCCTGAAGCTGAAATTCCTGAATGCAACAACATGCTTGGACTTAATTGGAATACACAGGAAGACACTTTGAGTCTCAAAAGGATAACCAATAAATCAAGCAGTACACTTACTAAACGTAGTTTACTGTCAGAGGTATCACAATGTTTTGATCCTCTAGGACTCGTCTCACCAATTACCATAAAAGGTAAAATGCTTGTGCAAGATGCATGGAAGCTCAAAATAGGTTGGGATGAGAACTTGCCTCAAGAAATGAGTCAAGAATGGGATGAAATGTCCAAGGAGTTTAAACAACTTCATCAAATTAAATTTCCCAGACAAATAGGTCAAGAGGGAAACAAGTACACATTACATGTGTTCTGTGATGCGTCAACCAGAGGTTATGGCGCTGTAGCTTACATGAGTAACGCTGAAGGAAGTACTTTAATTACTTCAAAGGCCAGGGTTGCACCCTTGAAGGTCAGAACAGTACCACAATTGGAACTGACAGCACTCTATGTAGGTACAAAATTAGCTGTCTATCTCAACAAAGTACTTGATCATCTCACTATTGAAAAAACTGTGATCTGGGGTGACAATGAAGCAGTTCTCCAGTGGTTAAGAAATAATAAGAGTAAGTTGGTCTATGTACAGAATAGAGTAGCAGAAATAAGAGAGATGCAGAGAGACTATGTCTTTCTCCACGTCTCTACACAAGAGAATCCAGCTGACATGTTGTCACGTGGTGTCCCACTCAAGAACTTTGTGGATAATAAATTATGGCTCCACGGACCTAACTGGCTCTCTAGTGAAAATAACTGGCCACAGCAAAAGGCTTACATTATGCCAGAAGAAACAGTTTGCTTGAACACAGCAGAAATAATCTGTTTAAATACTACCGACACAAAAGAAATAGTCATTGATGGATCTAAATACTCATCTTTGGGTAAACTCTTAAGAGTTACAGCTCTTGTCTTTAAATTCATTAAAGGGATAAAACCTAATTATGAATTACTTGAACCCATTAAATACTGGATAAAGTTAATACAGAAAGATGCTTTCTCTACAGAGTATAGATTTCTGGAAACTCAGGATAAATCACCAAAGAAACCTGATATGATTAATTCTTTAGGACTTTATCTCGACTCAGAAAAAATTATAAGATGTCGAGGAAGAATTCATAATTCTTCACTACCTAAGGAAACAATACATCCAGTATTGATCCCCAAGAATCATTGGCTAACAAGACTGACTATTCAGAATGCCCACAGTAACGTGTTACATGGTGGTGTAGCTGACACTCTTTGTCATATACGTCAGTCCTACTGGATATCTCAAGGTCGACAAAGTGTGAAGAAACAAATTAGGGACTGTATTACTTGTCGTCATTATGATATGAGAGTATGTCAGTATCCAGGTCCACCTCCATACCCTTCTGAAAGAGTATGTCATGTCACTCCATTTGAGGTGACAGGTGTAGATTACACTGGACCAATAATTTTAACTAAAACAGTTGACAAAGTTCCTAGTAAGGTGTACATCTGTTTGTTCACCTGTGCTACAACTAGAGCAGTACATCTAGAAGTAGCCACTGATATGTCTGCTGAAACCTTTATCAAATTATTTAGAAGGTTTGCAGCCAGAAGGGCATGTCCCAGGCTGATGATATCAGACAATGCAACGAATTTTGTTGCAGGTGCTGCTTACATAAACAAGATTTTTGAGCAGCCAGAAGTACAACAGATGCTGAATCAACGCAATTGTCGTTGGAGATTCATTCCTCCTAAATCCCCATGGCACGGCGGATTTTACGAAAGAATGATAGGCATTGTGAAACGTTGTTTAAGGAAGACTCTTCATCGTCAGAGAATCGACTTAGAAGAATTTCGTACAGTCGTAACTGAAATAGAAAATAGAGTCAACAACAGACCTTTAACGTATGTTACCGATGATCTGGACAATTTAGAAGTGTTAAGTCCATCTCATTTACTACATGGCAGAAGGCTCGAACCTGTTCCTCCCATGAATGATAAAGAAATCATAGAGGATCCTACTTATTTCGAACCTGAACAACTCAGACGTAAATTCAAACACCTTAATAAAGTGATTGAACGCTGGGAGAAAATTTGGCGAGAAGACTATCTCACCTCCTTGAGAGAACATTTCTATGGAGCTGGTGTTCCAGAAAATTATAAGTCCTTAAGACCTGGTGACATAGTGATTATTAACAATGATGGTCCGAGGTCCCATTGGCCTCTTGGAAAAATTGTGACCATATATCCTGATACTAATGGAATCATCAGGACAGTTGATGTTTTGAGCGAAAGTGTAGTGAATAAGCGGACCATAGATAAATTAGTGCCGTTAGAATTACACAGTGTTGAAAACAAAAATAAAATTAGTGATTCTCCAGAAACCACACAGACTGAAGCTGTTCAGAAAAGACAAGCAGCAGTGATGGCGAGTGAGAAAATCAAATTAATGTTAAGCGATGAGTAGTTCACTTTCAGTGAACTTTTGCTGCCCCCAGTGTGGAGAAAATTCTCCAAAAGAGGGGGGTATGCGCCCTTACTACCCTTGGTAAGGGCCCTCACCCTTTCCACCCTTAGGAAAGGGCCAGAGGAGGCGAGTCTGGCTGCATAAACAATTTAATTCAAGCCAGATGTACTGTCAACAGTGTGTCAAGAATTGTGCTGACCACAGCACCACGAGGCACCTCGTGGCACCACATGGCTGCACGAGACTGCAAAAGGCAGCACGAGCGGTCAGATTGAATTTGGCCACCGCAAGAACGGGTCATACGACTCTAGTGGTCATGCGGCGCGAGGCGACGTAAATCAACATAGACATTACTCGTTCGCGTCCGTTATATCATTTAATCTCCACTAACGTCGGGAAATAAGATAAGAACTCTGTTCCAGCGCGTTTAGTGAATAACTTCAACATTGCAGTATATTCAGAAGTGTGCGCAGCTTCCTACTGCAAAAAGACGAACGTAGAGACAATCGCAAGTAAACTCCATCGAAACAAGACGGTGATTCTTCAGCGGCATTCTACAATCAAGACAGCATTTCCGCCGTATATGGTGGAGCCAACACCATCGTTCAAAGTTACACGAGCAAGGTAAGAATTTGATGTTCTGGTCAAAACAGGGGACTGCGCAGTTCTTGTATTCAAGAACATTCAAATTTTTACCTAGGGACGGCAGTTATGCGTGGACTTTTTAGTCCAAAACAGTGAGTAAAACGCCTTTCAGTCCATCTAAGACTGAAATATGGACATACGCTCCTTTGGGGCAATATATTATAATCACTTGATGTTTACCTTACAGCCCTGTGGAGATTGAGGCCATAGATGGATCCTCTGAGAAGGTGTTGGTGGCGGCTGCGACATCTTGGATTCATCAAGAAGATAAGTAACATACAGTCCACGTTATCGTTATCGTTGAGGAGCCCAACCTCCACATGTCAGCTATGGTCTGTATACCTTGTACATGTACTTGTAGTAAAGATATTATTATATTATTATTATTTACATTAACCTCACTGCCAGGACCCCCCTCCCCAGCTATCACTGACCTGCTTCCTCCTCTTTCACCTCAAATAAGCTAAATATAGATGACTGTCAGATTTTGAATGTTAAAATCAGACACATTGATTGAAAGATAATGTTATGTGATATATTTATAGCTATAATAATAATAATAATAATAATAATAAATAATATTGTAACTGTAGGTGGATATATGGTAGTTGCTTCTAGGTAATCATATATGACTCGCATGCACATAAGAACATAAGTAAGAAAGAGCATTGCAGTAGGCCTACGTGCGGCCAGCAGTAACAACCTGGTTGATCAGACTCTGATCCATCACGAGGTCTGATCTCAGACCGGGCCGTGGGGGCGTTGACCCCCGAAGCCCTCTCCAGGTATACTGGCCCATGCTAGGCAGATCCATGTCACTCCCACCCACACCTGTTAGTGTTCATGTCTAACTTATCTTTAAAACTACTCAAGTCTTTCCCTTCAATGACGATAGTGGAAAGTTTTTTACACTTATCAACAACTCCATTACTTAACCAATGTTTGCGTATATTCTACGCCCGCAATACTCTGAATGCTAGCAGCTGTCTTTGTTCTTAACTGTTTTTGTTACACGTAAAACTCCATTTTTGTACTGCCTGAAGAAGTGAAGTTGTTTGTTTGTAAATCTAAATTGTTCCAACTTGAATCCGTATTTCGCGGCTTATAAGACGCGACTTATAAAACTTGTTTTAGTTTCAATGGCTCGGCATCGGACGTAACTGGGAGAGCTACAGCCCACCCCACACCCCAAACTTATAGCTCCCGTCACTGACCTTCAATTTATAGGACGCAGAGTGCTTTTTGGAGACATGGAAAAAAATGAGTCTGATAAGCCGCGAAATACGGTACATCCCCTTTATTTATTTTTGTCTTCCATTTATCCCCTAATTCTGAGTGCAGGTTCAGGGCCCTCAGTCTATCCTGCTGGGAAGGATTTCTGATACATGGGATCAACTATGTCATCCTTATCTGTATGTTTTCAATAGCATTTATCCATTCTGTAATATGGTGACCAGGACTGAGCACCATTATTTAAATGAGGTCTTACCAACATATATAGAACTGAAGTATAACCTGAGGACTCCTGCTATTTATACTTCTTGATATGAAGCCAAGAATTTTGTTAGTTTTAATGCGAACACTTAGGCACTGTTGTCATGGCTTTACATTACTGTTAACCAGAACTCTTAATTTTTAATAGCATTCACAGTGACTGAGATCTATATTGTGTATATCAATGGTATATATTACAGACGAGATGATGAATTAAGAGACATGTGCAACATCTGGGTATTTTGCACGTGTGTCTAATTCAGCATATTGTCGGTATTATATATCATTGATATACACCTTGTCAGGCACAACATCATGGAATCTTAGTACAGAGGACATCGCCACTACTATTTACTACCGCATGATCTACTTCCACTGAGAAATCCTACCTACCAGTGACAATGCCTTCATCATATCCGAGTCCAGTATATAAGCCCATGTCTTGCTGTCTGTGCTTTAGATTCATCAAAACTACATTACTAAACATTACCTCATCTAATTCTTCAGTCTTCTGTATTGTATTGATAAAGCCACTTGTTGGTGAAACGTCTACAGAATAAATAGACGCAGATGTTGCACATATGTCTAAATCTTCATGTTTATTCTTTCCTCCCGGGCTTAGAACTTCACTTTTGTCTACATTAAGCTGAATCTGTCACTTCTTTGACCACAGTATCAGTCTATCCAGATCTCCCTGTAGTGCTCTAGTATCCTCAGCAGAATTAAACTGACCGCCTATTTTGGTGTCATAATTTGCTTATGTCACTATTTACTTTCTCATCTATGAATATTGTGAACCACAAAGGACCCAACACTGGCCTCTGTAGAACACCGCTTGTGATGCATACCTACTTTGATTTCCCCACATTTATGCAAACTCTGTTGCCCATTTGTCAACCACGCCTTCATCCAAGAAATAATTTCCTTCCCTATTCCATATACTTCTACTTTCCTTAACAATCTCCGGTGTGGAACTCTGTCAAAGAAGTTCCTGAAGTTCATGTACACAGTATCATATTCATTACTATGATATAACTCATCAAATACCTCAGTGAAAAAAGGCAGGAACACCCCTTCACAAAGCCGTACTGAGATTCAATGATCAATTTACATCTTTCAAGGTGGCTTTGAATAGCCTCTGCAATTACTGATTCCATCAATTTTCCCATAATTCGAAGCTAAAGACCTGTTCCTGATTTATAGACAGGTATCACATTTTGCCATTTTAAACCTATCTGGCAGTATAATAGTTTGTAGTGATATGTTGAAAATACTAGCCAATAGTTTGCTAAGTTCCTCCTTACATTCCTTTATAACCTTTGAGAACAGTTTATCAGGGCCCTGGGATTTGTTTAGTTTTAAACTATTTATTTCTCTAGGAACCATGTCACTAGTGACTTTGATCATGCATAATGTATTTTCGTCCTGACCTACATAGTTTTTAATTTAAAAAATTTCGCCAATATCTTCCTGTGTTAAAGCTGAGAGGACATAACTGATGGTAAGCTGAGAGGACATAACTGATGGTAAGCTGACCTGAGCAACTTTTAAGTGAGCATATCTTGTCCCTAATCTTATTCCTTTATACCTGAAAGAAACCTTTTGACCTTTTGGGTTGGTCTTCCAACCCCTTGCCATTTTAACTTCAACATTAATTTTAAGTGCCCCTCTCCTTTTATTCGCCTGTAAATGCTTCTCTTTTGATCTATGAGATGCTTTAATCTATTACTGCTTATCTATTTAGGGTCATTTGAAACAAATTGTCTGGGCAGCTTGAACTATGCTCTGAAAAATGTCATACTGGCAATAATCACCACCTGCCTGACTCACAGGATAATGACCTGTCAGATCACACCAGTTGACCCCATCCAGATAATCCCTAAGTCCCATAAAATCGGCTATGCAAAAATCAGGACCTAGACTTAATTGTAGTTATTTAGGTAATTCTATGATATATTGAAATTGAGGGATTTGTGAGCGTTTTCCCCAAGCTCTTCATTAACCTCAAGATTATTAATTAGTGATTCTTTGTTAGCAAGAACCAAGTAAAGCAGGTTATTTCCTCTAGATTTTTAACAGTTCTGGATCATATCAAGATTGATTGATCCAGCCAATTTGTCTAAAGTTAAAATCTCCCATTAACACAAGATTTTCGTATTCTAGATGCCTTAGTAATTTCGCCTGTAAATCACACCAAAATAAACTCAGTGTCCGTCGCTTCTAATTTTATATCTTGTCTAATGCAACAGTTTAGATTATCTCTGAAAATACGTCACCACTTCACCACCTCTGTTGACACTATCGGCATAGAATAATTTAGATCCTTGCACGTGGCATTCAGAAGACATTTCTCTATCTTTCAGGTTGAACAAGGTCTCTGCTATAGCAATAATATCTATGCTTCCTTCACACTTAATTAATCTTAGCTTATCTGTCTTATTTCTTATGCTCCTATTAGTACAGTAGATCTTAAGGGAGTTAATCACTCGTTACCCTTTACTATTAGTTTTTCGCTCTATTGTGTAGTTGGAATAAAACAAATCCCAACTACACTGCGAAGGACCTGGGAGTGATAATGTCAGAGGATATCACTTTCAAAGTTCACAACAATGTATCTACCACATCTGATAGAAAAATGATAGGATGAATAATGAGAATCTTCAAAACCAGGGATGCGAAGCCCATGATGATTCTCTTCAAATCGTTTGTTCTCTCTAGGCTGGAATATTGCTCTACACTAACACCGCTTTTCAAGGCAGGTGGAATTACTGACCTGGAGAATATGCAGAGAACCTTCATGGCACACATAAGATAAAACACCTAAATTACTTGAAACGGTTGAAGTTCCTTCACTTGTATTCCCTGGCACGCAGGGGAGAAAGATACATGATAATATACACTTGGAAAATCCTAGAGGGATTAGTACTAAATCACTCCCTACGAAAGGAGGATGTTGCAGGCGATGCAACATCCTCCCAATGAAAAGTAGGGGCGCCACTAGTACGCTAAGAAACAACACAATAAGTGTAAGGGGTCTAACACTGTTCAATTGCCTCCCAGCGTACATAGACCCCTGCCTGTTTTCAAGCCAGGCTGTGGTTCGTATGTCAGTTTGCGTGCGACCAACAGTAACAGCCTGGTTGATTAGGCTCTGATCGACATCGAGGCCTGGTCACAGACCAGTCCGCGGGGGAAATAACCACCGAAACCCTCTCCAGGTATATTGCCTCTGTTGACCAGTTCCATTGCTTTTAATAGCAATTATATAATGAGCAATGTCTTTTGAGGACATCCCTAAGGTATCCTTGCAATTTTTACCAGGATACATATCATGTTTGCCATTGTCAACTAATGGGACTGCAAGTTCTTTGCAGTACCTGTCTAGCCAGCAATTGACACCAATTGCCCTAGACATCCATTCACTGCCTATTCTTCTAGGTAAAATGCTACATATGACTGGGACCCCTTCCTTGGACCTAATTTAATCCATATCTGTCCTATACTTATCTAGCAGCTTATATATCGTGCCCTTCCCAATTTCGTTTCTACCAACACTGGGGTAGATAATGGGCTTGTTCCCATTACCTGACATGATATTATCCAACCTGTTGACTATACCCCAACACCAGCTCCTGGGAAACACCCCTTGTCTTATCTTCCCATCTCTGGTCCATATATTTTACCTGTGACTCACCGACCACAAGGATATTCCTTCTTTAGTTAGCAGAGGAGTTAGTGGTACCTTAATAATAACTGATCATTGAAATACATTCGACCTGAAGAACAGAAAAGTCATTTCCTATCTTTAAGTCTGCTCTTTTAAGCTTCCTCTCTTCCTTTTCTGGAAACTACTTCCAATTTGTTAGAGCTGCCATCCTGCTCCTCACTGCTGGTAACCTGTTTTCCTTCACTAACTCCGTCCACCTCACATTCATTGAAGTTTATCCAGGCGAATTTTCAGTTTCGTATTTTTCTCCTCCTTGAGTAGTAGAACTTTCTCCATTGTGGTGTAAATGGTAATTTATCTCCTTAAATGTAAACCTACTTATGTACACCTTTATAGTTTCGATTGAATTAAAATTAAATTTGTATACGTCTGTGTAACATACACTTCTGTGTAGGTTAAGGGTGGATGAGTGGCGCAACCCTTAACACAGTAGTTGCTGCGTTGAGTGCCAGTGAGTGCCAGTGAGTATCGGTACTTCAGCGGAGATACTCGTTTATGAAGATTTTTGAAGTTTCCGCCAGATTTTAATCAGAATATTTTTTTTTGTACCGGTTTGTACTGGTTTATTATTGAGAATAGAATTAAAATAGATGTACAGTAATAGATCACTATCCTGATGGATTTAATTTCTGCTCTTTATTTAACTTTTTATTTTATGTTGTAATAGTAAAACTTTTCATATCTGACGTTTATTAATATTTTTAATTATCTACCATAATTACCATAATTATTGGTCTTAATCACTATAAAGACTTCAATAATCCTAACATCATTTGGAATACTCTTACTGTCAATCAAAGAAACGAATAGACTAATTAATATGGAGAAAGATTTTCTTATCACAAGTAATATCAGCAAAGATATGATTGATAAAACACTTGAAATTCTTCTCAATTCAAATTCAGGAATTTATAAATTTTATGAAAGGTAGGAGAGACATTTGCCAACAATGACCACAATAACATGTGATTTAAAATCACGCAAATTAATGGTTCCATGATCCCAAGTTATAATATCTCCCAACTTATGTAATATCTTCCTTAAGATATTACATAGCAATATTAACAATATAAACTGGGTTAAACTATTTAAAATGATCAATGCAGATGAATTTTAGAACTAATTTAAATGTAAATTGTTAACTACTGAGAAAGTTAATTCTAAAAGTAAAATATGAAGGATGAAACGAGTCACCTACAACGCCCTCGTTAGTCCAGCAGTTAATACATGAGACATACAAGTATTGCCTGTAAGCAATACCGCCCTTCTTATGTACTTCTACAAACAACAAAATTAAAAATAGTGAGCCCAACCTATAAAGAAATTTTATTGCATTATCAGAGTAAATATTAAAGTGGTTTTAAATATGTAAAACGCAAGAAAAACTACAAATCTGAATAGGGTCTAATAGATAATGAGTACATCATGATGAGAAGCAATAAAGATATGATCTCTGTTCTTAATGTAGCTTTCAGCTCCGTCTTCACATCCCAAAACAAAAACCAGTAACTAGATTACATAAGTTGTTTGCAGGAAATGAAACCAAATTCACAGCACCGGAAAAAAATATTATAGATTCCAAATTGTTTACCGGATAATAGTTATACTCAACGAAGCAATTTTTTGAAGGCAAAGTACCATGTGACTGTGGTTATCTATTGTTACTTCAGTCTTTAAATAGGGAGATGGATCATATCCTCTCACTTATAAATCCCAGTATTTGGACATCAGCTTTGGGAAAACAAGTGTTTGAGATAAAAGATCCAACTTCAGATTTTACATTAGTTTTTCAGCCACGTTTACAAAAATTGGGACAATTGTCCCCACACATTATTGTACTTGAACTTTCAAAAGGAAATTGACAAAGTACACATCAAAGATTACTTACTAAACTAAATACACAATGTATAAGAGAAATTCTTCAGAACAAGACGAGTGATCGGTTCACTGTTAAGAAATTAATTAGTTTAAAGTTTCGAAGTCTCTAAGTGGAAAAACATGACGTGTGGTGTCCCATAAGTGTTGCTAATTAGCTCAGTTTCGATTTTAATATGCATAAACGATCTAGAACTGGGGATTACATCCAAAATTGCAAAGCTTAAAGACGACATGAAGTTAGGGAAATGTGCCGCTTCTGTGACAGTCTGTCAAAGTATCCAAAATAGTCTTAAATAATTATATACTAGGCAATGTTTTGTTGCAGGAAACAGGTTCAACAGGATCTTTTGTTTTATGACAAGAAACTCTGAGCAAAGAACTCAAAAAAAAAAAAAAAAACTTTTAATGTTCCATCATAGAAATATTAGAGGGATTTGTATGTGCTTGATGTGTTATAGATTTGCCCATCTTAAGACCCTCTTACTCCCATGCATTTTGACTTATCAATCATAGTTTTCGTTTCATAAATTGTTGAAGGTGAGTTGAAACTCTTTATTTCCATTTACTAGGGATTGGGAACCACCGTCTCCCAAGTCTCATCTACTCACTCCTTTTGGAAATTAGTTAGAGCTATCTTATTGGCTACTTGAGACTGATAATGAGTTTCGTTATTGGTTAGAGGCAAATTTAACAATTGTTAACAGCTCACATCCAGAACCTTTCCAGATGTTTGCTGCTAACAGGGCTTTGGAATGGTAAAGGGTTAATGCTGTACCATGCTATCGTCTGACTCCATCTTGAATATACAATCCTGTTCTGGTCTTCTAATTAAATAAAAGATGTAAACAAACTTGAGAGGCTCAGAGAAGAGTAAGAAAACTCGTACCATCATTAAGAAACAATCTTCTCAGAAAAATATTTCGACGGATGCTAATGGAAACCTTCAATATATTAAACAAATCTGATGTACTCCAGTATGACGAGCTTCTTGAAATCCATTATTACATAATTACTTGCAACAAATGTATGAAATTTCATAGTATGAGGTTTAACAAGAATGGGTAAGACTTTTTTTTGAGAACACTGAAGCGCTGGAATGGTCTTCCCACAGAAACTGTGGGAGCCAAATGTGTGGTCCATCTGTACATGAATTTTTTAGTGCTTAAATTAATGCTTATTGTGAAAATTGTGTTATTATAGCAAGACGACTGAGATAATATTCAAGCACTAAGTTATAGTAACCAGATGTTTTATTTTTATAACTTACCATTTTTTAATTATACTTTACTGATATTAATTTGTAACAAAGAGACAGCCGGAGGAGGCGCTGTCCTCCTCCTCTGCAACCAGTGTTCTTACTCTGTTTTCTGAGAGCCCAAGTAATACACAAACACTTTATATATTGCCTTATGTGGCCGTTGTCTCTAATTGAGGTTGTCTGACCTCGATTGAGTCTCAGGAAAAGGCTATTTCCGCATGCTCAGTAGTGAGTAGATTTAGTATTTGTACAGCTTGATAGACTAAGCTTATGTTACAACTGAATGGACTTCTCTGATTGCCTTGTTACTTGGATTGTGTTGCCTTGTTACTTGGATGTGTTGCCTTGTTACTTGGATGGTGTTGCCTTGATACTTGTGAACATTTTAAGATTTTAATAACATGTTGAATATTTGCTACGATAAGTCGGGCGTCGGACATAGAATAATAATCAGGTGGGGATTGTTTACTTACATTTTGCTTATAATATAATAATATCTTTATTTACTACAAGTACATGTACATGGTATACAGGCCTAGCTGACATCAATGACATACTACTATATAGAAAGTCCCTTGTTATGCTGAGCATTTCGGGCATATTAGGTCAGTGTCCCAGGATGCGACTCACACCAGTCGACTAACACCCAGGTACCCATTTTACTGATGGGGAACATAGACAACAGGTGTAAAGAAACACGCCCAATGTTTCTGCCCTGGCTGGGAATCGAACCCAGGCCCTCGCCGTGTGAAGCGAGAGCTTTAGCCACCAGACCACCAGACTTGTAATCAGGTATTACTTCAAGGATGTCTTATACTATATTATGTTTAATGCATCTCACGCATTTTTTAAATATATATTTGTGCAAAGTGTACAAAAAGATTTTCTGCTTATAACAGTAAGATGTTAGCTTCCAATAGGCATTATTTTGGAAGACAAGACAAAAATGTCTCTCATTAAATAATTTCAATCATCCAAGAAACAGATGGACCTACAAACCATACCACGGGCGGGGTTAGAACCCGCGATCAGAGAGTTTTATGACTCTCTGATCGTGGGTTCTAACCCCGCCAGTGGTATGATTTGTTTGGAATCGTGTCATTACGATTTCGTGAGTCGTGATGGACCTTCACTTTACAACAGAGAATTATACTAGCCAAGACCTGCATGCGGTGGCCACCGGTGTCCTGGTGCTTTCAGCGAATCTCCACAGGATATCCAGTTGTTAGCTTCCACCTGCAGTGTAGAACCTAGAAGCAAAACTAATGGTATCTAGAAGTATAAGCAGGTGTTGTACCATGCAGTTGAGTTGGTATATATTTCATGACTTCCATTCACTTAATTTCAGTTGTAAATACCAAGTCGCTTCTCCAATATAGAATGGAATGTTTTTCTCGTTTTATGGCGGCAGCGGCCGGATGGAGAAGACTGAGCCTTCTACTTAACAATCCTTATCTTAAACATCTAGATAACATAATGTAAATAAACAGTTCTTAGCATATATCCTCAGTGTGGAAA
>WNWK01005494.1:0-30000 GCA_009830355.1 Cherax destructor | reverse complement strand
AATGGGTGTATGGGTGAGGTAATGGGTGCATGAGTGAGGTAATGGGTGTGAGAAATCAGGGAAGGTAGCTGATTTCCCTTAACCCTTGTCCACTCTTAACTTATAAGATTAATTTAGTAGTAATGAAGCCTCTTTAGAATAATAAATTACTATTTCTTATAAGTATTTAAGCTAAGCTAGAGTTAAACACCATTATCTTCCACAGCCTACACAAATTGCTGCTATGTATGATAATTTATGTAACTGTATTTATGTGTATCTGTAACTGAATAAAGTTACTTAACAGAGCTGCACTGGCGCCAGCAGCGAGGGCACCTCTCTTACCCACGATGGACAGTCTCAGAAAGGATACAATTGTGTGAAGAGGCGGATGAACAGACTCTGCCTTATCAAGCCGATCTACTAAGTCCCTAGTTAGGGAGCTATTAACTCCCTGGTTAGGGAGCTATTAACCCGGTGGTCAGGTGGCTAGAGCTCTCGCATTTACACACGGAGGCCCCGGTTCGATTCCCGGCGGGTGGAAACATTTCGACGTGTTTCCTTACACCTGTTGTCATGTTCACCTTGCAGCAAATAGGTACCCGGGTGTTAGTCGACTGGTGTGGTCGCATCCTGGGGGACAAGATTAAGGACCCCAATGGAAATAAGACGCACTGACTTTCTTGGGTTATCCTGGGTGGCTAACCCTCCGGGGTTAAAAATCCAAAGAAATATTATCTTATCTTTATTAGTTAGGGAGCTATTAACTCCCTAGTTAGGGAGCTATTTTCTCCACACTAGGCTAGTGCCGTGAACTTCTCTTGACATTTGTAAACACATAACGTGAATTAGAACCCTTCAAGGTTACCCACATAACTAATCAGTACCTTCCCTCGTAGACAAAGTCAGGTAGAAGCAGCGACTCGACCCCCCCCACTTCATGAAGGTACATTAAATGCACATTTTTTTTGTGTGCTAATGGCCACATATGAAGGGTCTTACAACAGTCTTCAGATCATCAGATATACAACTACACCTACAACTACACTGCCCTGGTGTAGAACTCGAAGTATGATTAAGTTTCAGGAATGGGACGCCAGGTTTCTTGGGCTGAATTCCATGAATGGCTTGATTGGATCACTAATCCGTCATACACCTACACATACACCTTCAGTTCTACACAACAGGTGTATGAGTGAGATTAATGGGTGGATGAGTGACGTATTGGGTGGCTGAATGAGGTAATGGGTGTATGAGTGAGGTAATGGGGGATGAGTGAGGTAATGGGGGATGAGTGAGGTAATGGGTGGATGAGTGAGGTAATGGTTAGACGAATGAGTTGATAGGTATATGAGTGAAGTAATGGGTGTACGAATGAGGCAATGGATGTATGAGGATTATAATGATTGGATGAGTGAAGCAATGAGTGTATTATTGAGGAAATGGGTAGATGAGTGAGACAATGGGGTATGATTTTTGTAATGGGTGTATTAGAGAAGTAATGGGTGTACGAGTGAGCAAATGGGTGTGTGAGAAACTTATTGTGTGTATGAGTGAAGTATTGGGAGTGTGAGAAATAGTGGGTGAATGAGGTAATAGATGTATGGGTAAGGTAATAGGTGTATGTGGGAGATAATGGGTGTTTGAGTCAGACACTATAAATGAGTGAGGTAACTGGTGTATGAAAGCAATGGGCCTGTGAGAAAATGGGCTTGAGGTAATGGGGTGTGAGGTAGTGGGTGAATTAGGCAATGGGATGTGAGGTAGTGGGTGTATTAGGTAATGGGGTGTGAGGTAGTGGGTGTATTAATAGGGTGTGAGGTAGTGGGTGAATTAAGTAATGGGGTGTGAGGTAATGGATGAATTAGGCAATGGGGTGTGAGGTAGTGGGTGTATTAGGTAATGGGGTGCGAGGTAGTGGGAGAATTAAGTAATGGGGTGTGAGGTAGTGGGTGTATTTGGTAATGGGGTGTGAGGTAGTGGGTGTATCAGGTAATGAGGTGTGAGGTAGTGGGTGTATTAGGCAATGGGGTACGAGGTAATGGGTGATCGAGATAAGAGATTAGTTAAATAATGGTGGAGTGAGATAATGAGCATATATGTGTGTATAAGGCAGTGTGTGTGTGTGTGTGTGTGTGTGAGGTTCAGGCTATGTGCTACTTCGTACCACATAGCCTGTACCTCACAGAGAGAGAGAGAGAGAGAGAGAGAGAGAGAGAGAGAGAGAGAGAGAGAGAGAGAGAGAGAGAGAGAGAGAGGTAATGGAGTTTGAATGTGAAGACACAATAAAAGCGTGTCAAGGAAACTTAATATCGACAGAGAAATTGAGCATATTGAGGGAAGGGGAACGAGGCTAGTGAGAGACCCCAGGGGAGAATAGTGATCTGGGGAGGTGGAGTAGAGGTGAACTAGGGAGGTGAACTGGGGAGCTGGAGCAGAGGTGAACTGGGAAGGTGGAGTAGAGGTGATCTGGGGAGGTGGAACAGAGGCGAGCTGGGGTGGTGGAGCAGAGGTGAGCTGGGGAGGTGGAGCAGAGGTGAGCTGGGGAGGTAGAGCAGAGGTGAGCTGGGGAGGAGGAGCAGAGTTGAACTGGGGAGGAGGAGCAGAGTTGAACTGGGGAGGAGGAGCAGAGTTGAACTGGGGAGGTGAAGCAGAGGTGAGCTGGGGAGGTGAAGCAGAGGGGGAGGTGGAGCAGAGTTGAACTGGGGAGGAGGAGCAGAGTTGAACTGGGGAGGTGAAGCAGAGTTGAACTGGGGAGGTGAAGCAGAGTTGAACTGGGGAGGTGAAGCAGAGTTGGACTGGGGAGGTGAAGCAGAGTTGAATTGGGGAGGTGAAGCAGAGGTGAGCTGTGGTAAGTGGAGCAGAAGAGAACTCTGGTGGTGTAGTTGTCGTGCAGAATAGGTAAAACTGGTCAATTACCAAGAATTCGTTTAAAATTAAGTCCTTTTTACAAATTTCTCTTATACGTTTAGCGATATATTTTTTTCATTTATGTTATTAATGTAAAAAATAATAATTTTTGAACCAAAAGAACCTTAGAAAACTTACCTAACCTTATTAAAATAAACGCAATATATTTTAGTCTAATCCAACTAAATATATTTAAGATAAGTTTACAATAATTTAATAACAAACAAACGCAGTGAAATATATTTGTTTCGTAAGGTTCAGAATTATTTTTGCGAAATTATTGCATACACAAATTTTTGCTTGCCTTATTCGGCAAGAAGAGCATTGCTATTTAAGCCAAAATCGCAAAGTTTAACCTATTCGGCACAACATAGCAACAGTGAACCACAGTGGGCTATTATGCTGCACAGCTGAGCTAGAATAAAGCTTAACAAATCTAACCACTGATGTAAACAGAGTATAAAGTTATACTCTTGTTTGAATCTGTAGATATACACATCTATTTCTTAGCACCAGATAGATACTGTAGAGCAGAACGAGGGAGAAAGAACAGGACAAGGAATAAAGAGCAGGAGCAGGAAAACTGAGAGAAAGACAGATCATGGGAAAAAGAAAATGATATAAAGCAGGATAAATGAGTGAAATGTAGATCAAGGATATAGAGAAAGAGATAGAGTAGGACAATAGAGAAAGAGATAGAACCAGACAAGCGAGAAAGGCTAGAGATAGGAGAGAGAGAGAGAGAGAGAGAGAGAGAGAGAGAGAGAGAGAAGAGAGACAGACAGACAGACAGACAGACACAGAGACAGACAGACGGAAAGAAAGTGACCTAAGCCAGGGTGAATGAGAAGACCTGAGCAAGAAAAAAAATACCAGATCAGGACAATGGAAAAAATACCAGAGCAGGACAATGGAAAAATACCAGAGCAGGACAATGGAAAAAATGCCAGAGCAGGACAAGGGAAAAAATACCAGAGCAGGACAATGGAAAAAATGCCAGAGCAGGACAAGGGAAAAAATGCCAGAGCAGGACAAGGGAAAAAATGCCAGAGCAGGACAAGGGAAAAAATGCCAGAGCAGGACAAGGGAAAAAATGCCAGAGCAGGACAAGGGAAAAAATGCCAGAGCAGGACAATGGAAAAATACCAGAGCAGGACAATGGAAAAATACCAGAGCAGGACAATGGAAAAAATGCCAGAGCAGGACAAGGGAAAAAATGCCAGAGCAGGACAATGGAAAAATACCAGAGCAGGACAATGGAAAAATACCAGAGCAGGACAATGGAAAAAATACCAGAGCAGGACAAGGGGAAAAATGCCAGAGCAGGACAATGGAAAAATACCAGAGCAGGACAATGGAAAAAATACCAGAGCAGGACAATGGAAAAATACCAGAGCAGGACAATGGAAAAATACCAGAGCAGGACAAGGGAAAAAATGCCAGAGCAGGACAAGGGAAAAATACCAGAGCAGGACAAGGGAAAAAATACCAGAGCAGGACAATGGAAAAATACCAGAGCAGGACAATGGAAAAATACCAGAGCAGGACAAGGGAAAAATACCAGAGCAGGACAAGGGAAAAAGAGACAAGGAATACCAGAGCAGGACAATGGAAAAAGAGCAGGACAATGGAAAACCAGAGCAGGACAAGGAAAAATACCAGAGCAGGACAAGGGAAAAAATGCCAGAGCAGGACAAGGGAAAAAATACCAGAGCAGGACAAGGGAAAAAATGCCAGAGCAGGACAAGGGAAAAAATACCAGAGCAGGACAAGGGAAAAATACCAGAGCAGGACAATGGAAAAAATACCAGAGCAGGACAAGGGAAAAATACCAGAGCAGGACAATGGAAAAAATACCAGAGCAGGACAATGGAAAAAATACCAGAGCAGGACAAGGGAAAAATACCAGAGCAGGACAAGGGAAAAATACCAGAGCAGGACAAGGGAAAAAATGCCAGAGCAGGACAAGGGAAAAAATGCCAGAGCAGGACAAGGGAAAAAATACCAGAGCAGAACAATGGAAAAAATGCCAGAGTTGGACGATTGGAAAAATACTAGAGCAGTACAAGAAGAAAAATACCAGAGCAGAGCAAGAGGAAAAAATACCAGAGCAGGACAAGGGAAACAAATACAAGAGCAGGACAAGTGGGGGGGAAATACCAGAGCAAAACAAGGAAAAAATACCAGAGCAGGACAATGGGAAAAATACTAGAGCAGTACAAGAAGAAAAATACCAGAGCAGGACAAAAGGAAAAATACCAGAGCAGGACAAGAGGAAAAATACCAGAGCAGGACAAGAGGAAAGCATACTAGAGCAGGACATGGGGAAAACATACTAGATCAGGACATGGGGAAAACATACTAGAGCAGGATATGGGGAAAACATACTAGAGCAGGATATGGGGTAAAAATACTAGAGCAGGACAAGGGAAAAATACCAATGCAGTTCAAGGGAAAAAAATACCAGAGCAGGACAAGGGAAAAACAATACCAGAGGAAGACAAGGGAAAAAAATACCAGTGCAAGACAAGGGGAAAAAAATACCAGAGCAGGACAAGGAAAAAATACCAGAGCAGTACAAGGGCAAAATTGCTACAGTATCATTGTTACCGGGGCAAGAGAGCCAGAGATAGAGCCGTACAAAGGACAAAAGAAAAGAGTAGGACAATAGAGAGAGACTAGAGCCGGGCGAGGAAGAGAACAGAGTGTAGAGCATTACACGACGGTGTATTGATCCTAACATTCGTGCAGGGATTAGAATCTGAAGCCTCTCTTGGTAAAGATAAGTCCACAATATGAGCAGTAAAGACAAACAGAGGTGAAATCCAGAGGCTTTGTTCCGAAAAGAAGTCGCTGCCTAAACGACTGGATGAAAGGGAGTTAAAATATATTCATGTGAGGTGAATATATTAAAGATCGTGAAGCGACATGACCGCCGGTGGGTGACATGATGTGAAATACTTGGGTATCTTTATTGATACCCAAGTATTTCATCAGTAAAGATACCCAGGTGTTGCACATGTGTCTTATTCATCAACTTGTCTGAATTGTATACAATTATGATACATATTAGTAATAATGGTAGAATTACCGACAAAATAGTTGCATCTGTGACCATTAACCTAACATGGTAATGTTATTGTTAAACTGAGAGCAAAGCACAAGTACTAAGGAAACATTATTTAACATTATTATTATTGTTAGTATTATTATTATTGCTGTTTAACTGTCATTATAATTATTATTATTATTATTATTGGAAAACGCCTAACCCTAACAGGTTACATAGCGTCTGGGGAAGAAGGAAACAAATTTGGTTCGTGGAATTTAATTCCTTGGATCAAGAGCACTTCACTAGCAGCAGGGTATCTTCATGGAAAGGATAGCATAAACAGAGGAGGATTTCGGATCATGGATAGTTTAGGATTAGCGGGATGGTGTGTTAATGTAAATAATAGTGAGGACATCTCTTACCTAGTTAGCTTGGTGAAGCAAGTGAGTGTGTTGTAACACCAGTAAGTGTGTTGTAACACCAGTGTGTTGTAACATCAGTGAGTGTGATGTAACACCAGTGTGTTGTAACACCAGTGTGATGTAACACCAGTGTGTTGTAACACCAGTGAGTGTGTTGTAACACCAGTGAGTGTGTTGTAACACCAGTGAGTGTGTTGTAACACCAGTGAGTGTGTTGTAACACCAGTGAGTTGTAACACCAGTGAGTTGTAACACCAGTGAGTTGTAACACCAGTGAGTTGTAACACCAGTGAGTTGTAACACCAGTGTGTTGTAACGCCAGTGAGTGTGTTGTAACGCCAGTGAGTGTGTTGTAACGCCAGTGAGTGTGTTGTAACACCAGTGAGTGTGTTGTAACACCAGTGAGTGTGTTGTAACACCAGTGAGTGTGTTGTAACACCAGTGAGTGTGTTGTAAACCAGTGTGTTGTAACACCAGTGTGTTGTAACACCAGTGAGTGTGATGTAACACAAGTGTGTTGTAACACCAGTGAGTGTGTTGTAACGCCAGTGAGTGTGTTGTAACGCCAGTGAGTGTGTTGTAACGCCAGTGAGTGTTGTAACGCCAGTGAGTGTGTTGTAACGCCAGTGTGTTGTAACGCCAGTGAGTGTGTTGTAACGCTGAGTGTGTTGTAACGCTAGTGAGTGTGTTGTAACGCCAGTAGTGTGTTGTAACGCCAGTGAGTGTGTTGTAACGCCAGTGAGTGTGTTGTAACACCAGTGGTGTTTTTAACACCAGTGAGTGTGTTGTAACACCAGTGAGTGTGTTGTAACACCAGTGAGTGTGTTGTAACACCAGTGAGTGTGTTGTAACAACAGTGTATTGTAACGCCAGTGAGTGTTGTAACAACAGTGAATGTGTTGTAACACCAGTGTGTTGTAACACCAGTGAGTGATGTAACACCAGTGTGTTGTAACACCAGTGAGTGTGTTGTAACAACAGTGTGCTGTAACGCCAGTGAGTGTATTGTAACACCAGTATGTTGTCACAACAGTGAGTTTGTTGTAACGGCAGTGAGTGTGTTGTAACACCAGTGAGTATGTTGTAACACCAGTGAGTGTGTTGTAACTCCACCACTACTACCTCCACTATTACTCCTCCACCACTTTCTCTTGTTCCCGCCCCTGTCTGCTGTCTATATAAATCCCTCCCTTCTTTTTGTGTGACTTTGTAAATGGTCCAAGTCGGACCGAAACGTCGTCGTAAGCTCCTCTCTCCTATATGCGGGTTATTTGTGTATTCTTCCAGTCACGGTATTGTGCCTTTTTTTTGTTAATAATGACCTACTTTTCAGCGTCACATCTAGCCTTTAGCTTTTTTTTAAGAAACAAAGAATACTCTTAACTTTTCGATCAAAAAAATACATCTATGAGAAAGAAAAAATATTGTCAATATGATACAGGATAGAACACATTAATCATTCACTTGTAAACATTGTCTTTAACATCTAAATTCTTCAATAAGTCTGCCTTGTTCAGGTGAAAAGCTCTTAATCCAAGAAATTGGGCCTATTCTCTCTCTCCTTGAATTGAACCTGATTTTCTCCCATTACCCGAACGCAGACTGACCCATACATTTTTATCATTTCCACATAAATATTCTAATAAAACATGAATTTTACTTAAGAATTTGCAATTAGGTTTACAATGCGAGAGATTAGTGTGAAGTTTAAGGTTCAATTCTGTTTATAAACACTGAATAAACTGAGTAATACTGTATAATATTTCCGTTGTTATTTGGGAAGATTTATTACAAATATTTTTATAATTTTTTCTATTGTTTTTATTATAGTAAAACGCTAATGCCTTAAGGGTTACACAGCACCTGGGATATAGGTAGTAATCGTGTTTGATCCGAGGAATGGAAGGTTCCCCAAAGTGGCCAATATCGACCTCTTAGGGTCGGTGACAATATCAAAATGGTCGATAAATGGCTGAGGGTCAAAACGGGGTCAGTAAATGTCTGGTGATGTGCTTGTTTTGCCTTGTGTATCTTTGACCTTCCAGCCCCCTCCCCTCCCCCCCTTGTCTCCCTCATCTCTCCTGTCTCGGGATGGATATATGTACGTGTAGTATTCCTGTTCACTTCCCGTACTGAGCGTTCTCCCTCAGCTCAAACTGTGGGAGAGCCAGTACATTCTCAACACCCACAGCAATAAACTGTTGGAGAGCCAGTACATTCTCAACACCCACAACAATAGGAGTGGCGCCAAAGAAGTGATAGTTGTTCGTTTACTATAAACTCAGCATTTTAACAGCCATAATGGCAGTTACTAATACAAGGAAGTGCCAACAGTATTCACAAGAATATTTAAAATTTGGTTTCATAAATTCGTTTACCAATGAAATAATGATTATGTGCCTATTAAGTGAAAAGACTTTCAATAATGTTGCCATGAAAACTTCGAAGATAAAAGACCTCCTTGAAAGGGTTCACTCTGATAAGAAAAATAAAGACTGATTATTTTAAGGCACTGAAAGTAAAAATTGAAAACTGGCCAAATTTAAAGACATTCTTTCAGAGTGCCTGCCAATGTTGATGATAAAGGACTGAAGGATATCATACAATATCTCCCTCACCATAGCAAAGAAAGGAAAATTTCATGCAGTTGGACTATATAACAATGACCAGAGGGAACCCACACATGCAAAAACCTTTTCTCATGTTTAATGTGTGTGTACTCGCCTATTTGTGGTGGCAGGGGTCTATCCACAGCTCCTGGCCCCGCCTCTTTGCTGGTCGCTACTAGGTCCACTCTGTCCCTACTCCATGAGCTGTATCGTACCTCTTCTTAAAGCTATGTATAGCTCCTGCCTCCACTACATCACTCTCCAGATTATTACACTTTCTGACAACTCTGTGACTCACGAAATACTTCCTAACATCCCTGTGACTCATCTGTGTCTTAAACTTTCAGTTGTGACCCCTTGTTTATGTGTCCCATCTCTGAAACATTCTGTCCCTGTCCACCTTGTCAATTCCTCTCAGTATTTTATATGTCGTTATCATGCGACCCCTATCTCTCTTGTCATCCAGTGTCGTCAGGTTAATTTCCCTTAATCTCTCCTCGTAGGAAATACCCCCTTAGCTCCGGGATTAGTCTTGCTACAAACCTTTGCACTTTCTCTAATTTCTTGATGTGCTTGACCTGGTGTAGATTCCATATTGGTGCTGCATACTCCAATATGGACCTGACGTACAGTGTCTTGAATGCTTGACTCCTGATTCGGGTGTCGAAACGCTAATCTTAAGTTTGCCAGGCGGCCTATGCTGCAACAGTTATATGGTTGATGTGCACCTCAAGAAATGTGCTTGGTATGAGCACCCGTCTGTAGTCTTCTTTGACCTTCCCCAACATTCATGACTTTGCACTTGGGAGGGTTAAACTCCGGAAGCCAGTTGTTGGAACAGGTTTGCAGCCTGTCCCGATCCTTTTGTATTCTTACCTGATCCTCATCCACTTTAATTATCCGCATTAGCTTCACATCGTCTACAGACTGGGACAACCTCTGAATCCATCCTTTCCGTCATGTCATTCACATATACCAGAAACAGCACTGGCCCCTAAGACTGACTTTTGTGGAACCCCAGTTTTCACATGCGTCCACTCTGATACTTCGTCAGTTACGTGTGTGTGTGTGTGTGTGTGTGTGTGTGTGTGTATGTGTAGGGAAAGCTAGAGAGAGAGAGAGAGAGAGAGAGAGAGAGAGAGAGAGAGAGAGAGAGAGAGAGAGAGAGAGAGAGAGAGAGAGAGAGAGAGAGAGAGGTGAGTGAAAAAATGTCTACTTCAGTGACGGAAATCACCCATAACTAGTAATTTTGCTCTGAACGTGTGAGCTCTTCTGGCCACCTCAGCTAGTGTGTCCACCTTTGCTCTGTTGCTCTCTTTATTCCTCTGTCTTGGCCTCCTGCAGTTCTGTGGCGGATTGTACATCACTGCACTTACCACCTTAGGGCCCAAAGACTGAATTATTCCTATGTAGTCCCTCTCGCCCATTCCGTCCATTCCTTCCATTTCCTCAAATCCCCATTGGTTTTTAATCAGCAGAGAAACTCCTCCTCCCCTCTGCTCCATCTATCTTTCCTCAGGATCTGATATCTGGGTGGGAAGATTGTGTCTGTTATCATACCATTGAGCTTTGTTTCTGTGAGTGCCACTCCTCACATTTACTTGTTATTCTGTCTGCATTCGTATACCAAACCTTCAACTTCTTTTCCAAAACAGTGGTCTGGGGGGTACATTGGGGTTGGTGGAGCAGGAGACCTGGCGGGGAACTATGGAGGGTTGCTGTGAAGGGGGAGTTTATGATGAGGGGGATCATAGCAGTGGGTATGGTATGTGGGTTTTGGGTTAGATTGCTTGGTTGCATTGGGGTTGTTGTGGTTGATTGCCTTCTGTAGGTGATTCTGAGGGAGGTTTTATTTGCTTTTTCTCCTGAGTCTCGGTTCTCCTGCCCATCTCCGTCTTTGCCTCTCTTTCCTCCTTATGTCTCTGTACCGTCTCTTTCAGTTTCTGCCTTTCTTCTTGTGTTCTGTCGTGGTCAAGGTACACCCTCTGGTATGCCGATATATCCCTTAGTCGTGCTTTCTTCTGCAGGATTCTGTTTCTAGTCAATTCTACCTTGAAATTCCTTTGACTGGCCAGTTTTTTCCTCTTGCAAACCCCCCAATTCTCAAAAAAATTACCAGCAGGGTCATGTCGTCCTCTCCTATTGTTTTCATGTTCTTTCAATTGCTTTTTTCTTTCCCTGTCTTCTTGCTTCATAAGTTTACCCTTCAAATTCCTGAAGCCCATAAACAAAGACTGACCTCTCGCCTTCATTCTCCCACTGCATTTCCCTTTGCATTCCCTGAGTCGATTTAGTTGCCTCCATTGCAGCTTTCATTTCTTCACTCTCATCTCTATTTGATGTCCCTGTGCTCAATGGTCTGTCATTTTCCCTTCTCAGCTTTTCCTGGGCACCACTGTGGTTTGTTAGGGCCTCGGCATGTAATTTAGGTCTTTCATTTTCTTCAGTCCCTCGTTTGTTCCTGGTGTGATCCTCGTCTTTTCCCGGGCTCAACAGTGGTCTGATAGAGCCTCTGCATACAGTTTAACCCCTTTGTTCCCTACAGTCCCCTCATTTGTGACTGATGTAGCAATTCCTGATGTCATGCCCATACTGATCTTGTTTTTTTTTTACTTTCAGATTCTAAAGTTCCTCTTCTAAGCTCTGTATCTTAGCCTCTGCTGCTATGGCTTGTAGCTCCAATTTCCTGCTCTCTACAGCTATCTTCTCCTCCATTTTCTTGCTAAGCTCTTCTAGCTTCCTTTCCCTACTTTTGTTCCCTATTCATGAGCTCTGCTACCCAGTCTTCTTTCCCAGACTCATCCTCCAGTCCCTGGTTTTCCGTCCTGCTCTCTGGCAACCCATTTTTTTTGTAATTTCTGGATGTGTGTTAGTGAGTGTGTGTGTGGAGGTGTGTGTGGAGGTGTGTGTGGAGGTGTGTGTGGAGTGTGTGTGTGGAGGTGTGTGTGTGTGTGGAGGTGTGTGTGTGGAGGTGGGGTGTGTGGAGTGTGTGTGTGGTGTGGAGGTGTGTGTGTGAGTGTGTGTGTGGAGTGTGTGTGTGTGTGGAGGTGTTGTGTGGAGGTGTGTTGTGTGGAGGTGTGTGTGTGTGGAGGTGTGTGTGTGTGTGGAGGTGTGTGTGTGTGTGGAGGTGTGTGTGTGTGGAGGTGTGTGTGTGTGTGTGGAGGTGTGTGTGTGTGTGAGGTGTGTGTGTGTGGAGGTGTGTGTGTGTGGAGGGTGTGTGTGTGGAGGTGTGTGTGTGGAGGTGTGTGTGTGTGGGTGTAGTGTGTGTGGAGGTGTGTGTGTGTGGAGGTGTGTGTGTGGAGGTGTGTGTGTGTGGAGGTGTGTGTGGGAGGTGTGTGTGGAGGTGTGTGTGTGGAGGTGTGTGTGTGGAGGTGTGTGTGGAGGGTGTGTGTGTGTGGAGGTGTGTGTGTGTGTGTGTGGAGGTGTGTGTGTGTGGAGGTGTGTGTGTGTGGAGGTGTGTGTGTGGAGGTGTGTGTGTGGAGGTGTGTGTGTGGAGGTGTGTGTGTGGAGGTGTGTGTGTGGAGTGGTGTGTGTGGAGGTGTGTGTGTGTGTGGAGGTGTGTGTGTGTGGAGTGTGTGTGTGTGTGGAGGTGTGTGTGTGGGGTGTGTGTGTGAGGTGTGTGTGTGTGTGGAGTGTGTGTGTGGAGGTGTGTGTGTGTGAGTGTGTGTGTGGTGTGTGGTGTGTGTGTGGTGGTGTGTGTGGTGTGTGGGTGTGTGTGGAGGTGGGAGGTGGGTGTGTGAGTGGTGTGGGTGTGTGGTGTGTGTGGAGGTGTGTGTGTGGAGGGTGGGTTTGTGGAGGAGGGTGTGTAGTGTGTGAGTGTTTTGGGGAGGAGGTGTGTGTGTGTGTGTGTTTGGCAGATGGAAGGGAGAGGGTAGGGAGAAGAGGAGACTGACAGAGTGGGAGGGGGAGACAGTGGAAAAAGGGGAGAGAGATTGGGGAAGAGGAAAGAGAGGGGAGAGAGAGAGAGAGGGAGGAAGAGAGGGATAGTGAAAGGCAAAGGGGGAGAGAGAGAAATTGAGGCAGGAAAAGAGGGAGAGGAGGGGAGAAAAAAAAGGGGGTAGGAGGAGAAACAGTGTGTGTGTGTGTGTGTGTGTGTGTGTGTAAAGTTCAAGACAGTTACATGTTAGTCACGAGGGTAAAGAATTTAGTTAAGTGCAGAAGTTAAAGTTAACAGACAGTGAGCCTTAAGTGAGTGTTCGTGTGGATTTATAAAACTTTTGCTATTACCCAAATGACTTTGTAATATCAGAGTTCTTCCACGATTATAATCAAGCCAAGACTTCGCCGTTTTCATTAAAAATGTTTTAATAGTTTCAGAGATATCGCGAGAAACTCTCTCTCTCTCTCTCTCTCTCTCTCTCTTATGCTTGCTCACTCCCTCCTCACACACTTACCCTTACATGGAAACTCATACTCAACAGTGAGGGGAAAGTGAAAGGATCGAAGGAGTAGAAAGAGCTAAGAAGTTTCTCAGGGATATGATACCAGTCCACTGGGACACCTGGGAGATAAGGGAGACATCCAAGAAGATAAAATCAGACTCAGAGATATAATGGGAAACAAAATGAGATGAGGAAAGGGAGAGGGCACTCATTATTAATGGGCTCCATGAGGCAGAAAAAAAGTCCTGTGACGAAAGAAGACCGGGGGAAATAAAAAGAGACAGAGATCATTGAGGTAACAGGAGAGGAGACGATTCAACTGACACTTAGGTGGTACTTGAGGGAAAAGAACCGCCTAATCAAATTAACATTCAAGTCTGAAATAATACGAAACAAAATCCTGCAGCGGAAACTACTGTTAAAGGGTTCCCCAAAATACCAGCACAAGTGTACCTCGACTGCGACAGAACATAAAAAGAAAGGGAACAACTGAGTGAAAGAGTAAGAATGCAGCAGAGGCAGGAAGAGGGGACAGGGCAGGTACTGTCAGACAGGGAAACACAACCACCCACGGAACCATCTATACCATTACCTCAACCACTACCACTCCTCACCAACCAAACACAATAACAAGAGCCGAGCCACACTCCACTCCCATTTTCCCCACCTCCCCAGCATTAATACTGCCACACCAGTGGACTACGATAATATCCAGACCTGCCTACCACACCCACAGCCAGCACCAGCACCTCCACCCCCCATAATACGGTGCTAAAAACAAAGCTGAAAGTATGTTCACCAATGCAGATGAAATTACAAATAAGAGTGAGGAGTGGCAAGAAAGAATCACTGAGGCATCCCTGGACATCATAGCAATCACAGAGACAAAGCTCACACAACTGATAACAGATGTGATCTTCCCATCTGGTTATCAGATCCTGAAGAAAGACAGGGGGAGCAGAGGGGGAAGAAGAGTTGCACTGCTCATCAAAAACCAATGGAGTTTTGAGGAGATGGAAGGACTAGTCAGAGGAGTAGCGGATGACTACATAGTAGGAACGCTTCATACTAGGGGCCCAAAAGTCATGATACAAAGTTGAATCACAGGGATGTTAGGAAGTATTTCTTCAGTCACAGAGTTGTCAGGAAATGGAATAGTCTGGGAAGTGATGAAGTGGAGGCAGGATCCATACATAGCTTAAAGAAGAGGAATGATAAAGCTCATGGAGCAGGGAGAGTGACCTAGTAATGACCAGTGAAGAGGCAGGGCCAGGAGATGTGAATCGACCCCTGCAACCACAACTAGGTGAGTACACACACACTTATATACAGTCTCACACACACACTCGACCCCTGCAACCACAACTAGGCGAGTACACAACACACACACACACACACACACACACACAAACGCGGATGGGATAACGAATAAATATGAGGAGTGGAGTGAAAGAATCAATGAGAAGTCCCCAGACATCATAGCAGTCACAGAAACGAAACTCACTGAGGCAATAACAGACGCAATCTTCCCACTGGGATATCAGATCCTGAGGAAAGATAGAAGGAGAAGAGGGGGAGGAGGGGTTGCACTGCTCGTAAGGAACCAATGGAGATTTGAGGAAATGGAAGTCATGGACGCGATTAGTGAAAGGGACTACATAGTAGGTACAATTCAGTCTGGGGAACATAAGGTAGCCATTGCAGTGATGTATAACCCACCACAGAACTGCAGGAGTCCAAGAGAGGAATATGAAGAGAACAACAGAGCAATGGTGGACACACTGGCTGAGGTGGCAAGAAGAGCTCACTCGAGCAGAACAAAATTACTGGTTATGGGCGACTTCAACCACAGGGAGATCGATTGGGAAAATTTGGAGCCACATGGGGGTCCAGAAACATGGAGAGCCAAGATGATGGATGTGGTACTGGAAAACCTTATGCACCAACATGTCAGGAGCACTACCAGAGAGAGAAGAGGACGAACCAGCAAGGCTAGACCTCGTGTTCACCCTGAACAGCTCAGACATTGAGGACATCACATATCAGAGGCCCCTGGGAGCCAGTGACCATGTGGTTCTGAGCTTTGAGTACATAGAGTTACAAGTGGAGAGGGTAACAGGAGTTGAAAGGGAAAAGCCAAACTATAAAAGAGGGGACTACACGGGTATGGGGAACTTCCTGCAGGAGGTTCAGTGGGACAGAGACATGGAAGGAAAGTCAGTAAACGAAATGATGGAATACGTAACAACAAAATGCAAGGAAGTAGAGGAAAGGTTTGTTCCCAAGGACAACAGAAATAATGGGAAGTCCAGAACGAGCCCTTGGTTTACCCGAAGGTGTAGGGAGGCAAAGACTAAGTACGCTAGAGAATGGAAAAAGTACAGAAGGCAAAGGACCCAGAAAAATAAGGAGATTAGTCGTAGAGCCAGAAACGAGTATGCACAGATAAGGAGGGAGGCCCAGCAACAGTACGAAAATGACATAGCATCGAAAGTCAAGTCTGACCCGAAACTGCTGCATAGTCACATTAGGAGGAAGACAACAGTCAAAGACCAGGTGATCAGGCTGAGGAAAGAAGGTGAGGAACCCACAAGAAACGATCATGAGGTATGTGAGGAGCTAAACGCGAGATTTAAGGAGGTATTAACAGTGGAGGCAGGAAGGACTCTGGGAAGACAGTACAGAGTGGGACACCAACAAGGAATATACCAAGTGTTGGATGACATACACACAACTGAGGAAGAGGTGAAGAAGTTGCTCAGTGACCTTAATACCTCAAAGGCGATGAGACCGGACAACATTTCCCCTTGGGTCCTTAGAGAGGGAGCAGAGATGCTGTGTGTGCCACTAACAATATTCAACACATCCCTTGAAACTGGGCAGCTACCTGAGGTATGGAAGAAGGCAAATGTAGGAGACAGAAACGAGGCACTAAACTATAGACCAGTGTCACTTACGTGTATAGTGTGCAAAGTCATGGAGAAGATTATCAGGAGGAGAATGGTGGAGCACCTGGACCGGCACAAGATTATAAACGATAACCAGCATGGATTCATGGAAGGCAAATCCTGTGTCACAAACCTTCTGGAGTTCTATGACAAAGTAACAGAAGTAAGACACGAGAGGGAGGGGTGGGTTGATTGCACTTTCTTGGACTGCAGGAAGGCCTTCCACACAGTTCCTCATAAGAGATTAGTGCAGAAGTTAGAGGATACGGCGTGTATAACAGGAAGGAAACTGCAATGGATCAGAGAATACCTGACAGGGAGGCAACAACGGGTCATAGTACGCGATTAGGTATCACAGTGGGTGCCAGTGACGAGCGGGGTCCCACAGGGGTCAGACCTAGGACCAGTGCTATTCTTGGTATATGTGAATGACATGACTCAAAAGCGTCTCTGTTCGCAGACAATGTGAAGTTAATGAGGAAAAATAAATCAGATGATGATCAAGCAGGACTTCAAAGAGACCTGGACATGCTGGACACCTAGTCCAGCAACTGGCTTCTCGAATTTAACCCCGCCAAATGCAAAGTCATGAAGATCGGGGAAGGGAAAAGAAGACCGCAGACAGAGTATAGGCTAGGTGGCCAAAGACTGCAAACCTAGCTCAAGGAGAAAGATCTTTGGGTGAGTATAACACCAAGCACATCTCCGGAAGCACACATCAACCAGATAACTAGTGCAGCATACGGGCGACTGGCAAACCTGAGAATAGCGTTCCGATACCTTAGTAAGGAATCGTTCAAGACACTGTACACCGTGTACGTCAGGCCCATACTATAGTATGCAGCGCCAGTTTGGAACCCGTACCTGGTCAAGCACGTCAAGAAATTAGAGGAAAGTGCAAAGGTTTGCGACAAGGTTAGTTCCAGAGCTATGGGGAATGTCCTACAAAGAAAGGTTAAGGGAACTCGGCCTGACAACACTGGAGGACAGAAGGGTTAGGGGAGACATGATAACGACATACAAAATACTGCGGGGAATAGACAAGGTGGATAGAGACAGGATGTTCCAGAGAGGGGACACAGAAACAAGGGGTCACAATTGGAAGTTGAAGACTCAGATGAGTCAAAAGGATGTTAGGAAGTATTTCTTCAGCCATAGAGTAGTCAGGAAGTGGAATAGTCTAGCAAGTGATGTAGTGGAGGCAGTAACCATTCATAGCTTTAAGACGAGGTATGATAAAGCTCATGGAGAAGGGAGAGAAGGGACCCAGTAGCGGTCAGTGAAGAGGTGGGGCCAGGAGCTGAGTCTGGACCCCTGCAACCACAATTATTTGAGTACAATTAGGTAGGTGAATACACACACACACACACACACACACACACACACACACACAAAGATTCAGATGAATCACAGGGATGTTAGGAAGTGGAATAGTCTGAAGAGTGATGTAGTGGAGGCAGGAGCCATACATAGCTTAAGAAGAGGTATGATAAAGCTCATGGAGCAGGGAGAGTGGACCTAGTAGCTACCAATGAAGAAGCGGAGACAGGAGCTATGAATCGACCCCTGCAACCACAATTAGGTGAGTACACACACACAAACGCACATTTGTACGTTAAACGCTCGAAAGCAACACATGGATACCAAAAAATTCCTTATTAACCTCAGGTTGGTCAGGTAGAATAATATCCTGGATAAAGAGGTGATGGAGGTGGTCTCCCTAGACTGCTTTAATGAAAGGTATGACACAGATCACGAAGAGTGCAGTGACAGGGTTCACTGTCAATTAAAAGTCAGTTGCAGGAGCTGATTATTGATCCCTACAACCAGTGGCATACTTAAGGTATGGTAGGTATAGCACTTGCCCTGGGCATCAATTGAAAGGGAAGCGCCACTTGAGATATATGAACTGTCTTTATCATGGGTGAGAAGCACTAGGATGGCTAGACTGTTAAACCACTTATATAAATTATTAGGTAAAAGTACAGTGCTGGGAGCTACATGACCCCTTATCTCACAGTACCACTACTCAGTCCTGCGCAAACTAGGGAGGTAGTCTAGAATTTTGTGCAAAATCTGTGAAATTTAATGTTCTTTTTAAAAATGCTACTTCCTTATTTAAGAGCATTGTGTGAGAAGACCATGAAACGTTTCTTCACGAAGAAGGAAAGTGGAGCTGAAGGACGGAAGAGACGAAAGTTGGAGGCGGAGGAAGCCAAGAAGTCGAGCAAGTTCTTCATGCCCGTCTTTGAAAAGCCCGGAACAAGTTCGACACATTCCATGGAGTCGCCATGGAATGTTACAAGTTTGTTAGAATTCGAAGGTGGATCAAGTACAAGAGCGTCACAAGCCTTGGAGGAAGTCAAGTCAGATAAATACGAGTATGACGAGATTAAAAAATGAAACTGCCAGAGAGAACGTGGACATGACAGACGGTGAAGGTGATGGTTATGTTGAGTTTATTGACGAGATTTTGCCTGACGAGATTGAACCTGACGACACTGAACCTAGTGAACTGGATGGTGTCGAAGAGCCTCGAACAGCCTTGAACAGCATGACACTGGACTTCTGAAGTTCGACAAGTTTACTGGAAAAGCAACTCTGCCCGATGCGTTGAGAATAAAAATAATAAAGTTGTGTTCGAAGTATTTTCAGAACAGTGAGGGACCTTTCCTACCAACAAATAATCACTCAGTAAACAAAACATAGTTCAAGAGGAAATAGGGAAATGGTCGTGGTGAGGAAGTGACTCACTCATGGCTGGTCTATTCCCCCTCTAAAAAGTCTGCATTTTGTATCTGTTTTCTTCTCTATTCCTGGTCAGATCATCAATTCTCATTGGAGCAGGAAAGTGGATTTAATCAGTGGAAAGCACCTGAAAGGATTAGTTTTCATGAAAATGCTAAGAATCATCGGGAGTATTTCACACAATGGATAGAAATGGAAAGAAATTTAGCTGAAAACAGAGGAGTTATAGATGAGGAAATTTAGTCACAGATTGAGAATCCTTCACTGCATAAAATTCCTTGCTACTCAGAACTTGGCTTTGTGAGGACACAGGGAATCACTTCAGCTGGATGATGACTCCAATGTGGGAAATTTTCTTGGCTTACTGAAACTACCGGCCATCTTTGACCCTGTCATGAAAGACCAGAACAAATTCATCCATATGATGGCATCCATTGTTCGCCAGAGTTTAGTGAGAAGCATTCGTAAAGCCAAGAACTATAGTCTCATGTTCGACTCTACTTCTGATCAGGCACACCGTGAGCAGATGTCAGAAGTAGCGAGGTACGTGGAAGTTGATTTTGAGAGGAAAACAGTCTGTGCTAGAGTCCTTCCTTGATTTTATCCAGATAAACCGGAAGTATGCTGAGAACTTGGTTGAAGACATCTTGAAACATCTAGAGAAGAACGAAATGGAGCTGGAAGACGGTGGGTCACAGTGCTATGACAACGCTGCTGTGAGTGCTGGACACGGAAGTGGTGTTCATCAAAGAATAAGTGAGAAAAATAACCTAGCAGTGTTTGTGAATTGCGTTAATCACTAACTCAACTTGGTGAGTGTACATGCAACCAAACATGATACAATGTTAGTCACGTTTTTTGGAACCATTTTAGCTCTCTACGTGTTCTTCTCTCGTTCAACACAACTCTGGGAAAAACTAAAAAAAAAACGCCGTGCCTGTGGTTGCTAAGTCGGAGTCCGAAACCAGGTAAAGTACAAGGACAGAAGCAATGAAGCCCGTTAACAAGTACCTTGAGTAGATACCACAAGTTCTCCAGGACATGATAGACAATGAAAACGAGACCAGTGAAACAAGAAGTGATGCAAGGAAGCTATATAACCGCATGATGAGTTTCGATATTTTGACTGCTAGAATTTTGGAATAAAGTACTCATTCAAATTGACCGTATTCGAAAGAGGCTGCAGGATCCTAGCTTGAACTGCCATGATGCTGCTCTGGTTTAGAAAGCTCTCAGAGATCATTTTGATGATGAAAGAGAAGTGTTGGTCAGTGAGTCGCTCGAAGAAGGACTCGGTCTCTGTCATGAATGGAATATTGAAGTTGAAAAACGTCAGAAACAAAAGAAACGAATGGCTGATGAGAACTCGAGAGACGCTGGATTAACAGACAAGGAGGAAATGAAAAGAGTGATTAAGGGAACACTCGACTGTCTTCACAGAGAAATGATTGAAAGGGTCGCAGGCTTGCACGATACTGATGCCAAGTTTGGGTTCCTTCTCGATGTCGAAGGACTGTGTTACGGCGCCGACAGTAACGGCCTAAAGAAGAAGTGCGAAAATTTGGGCGGATTGTGCAGCTCTGATGTTGATGGACAGCAGCTGTATGAAGAAATTTTGGATTGCAGAATATTGCTATCAAGTCAGACCAACGTGAAAATATCAAGACTTGAAGAACTTCTCAAAATTATTGTTCAGTATGGAGTTCAGAGCGTTTTCCCCGATCTTCTCATTGCTATTCAGGTAATGCTAACCATAGCAGTTCCATCACCAGCTGAGAGAGATCCTTCAGCAAATTTGTGGAGAAAATTCTCCAAGAGGGGGAGGGGGTATCAGCCCTTACAGCCCCCTTCAGCCCTTAGAAAAGGGCAGATGGCGTCTTGCTAGCTTCCTGATGAACAGTTTTATAATTACCACATGTTTGTACCCTGAACGCCACTGAGTCACATATACCAAGCCTCTTGAGGTTATTGTTAGTGTATATGACTGATAGACAATTGAGAGAAAATGACTCTCTTTGCCGTAGCAGGAAAGTTAAACAAAACTCCTGTTTCATTTTTATACTATTGAAGAACAATCATAAACCCTCAGTGATCGAAATATTCAAAGGAAACAAGCATTTGAATTGCAAACTGTTGCAGCATTAAGCAAGTAGGGAAATTGTGCTTAGGTCAGCGATACAGGGCAAACCCGACTACTGAGGTGCGAGAAGGGATCAGATTGAACTAAATTGCGGGAGGGAATGTTGTTTCGGCACGTGCTTTGATCTAACAAAGGAACATTTTTCAGTGCGCCCTCGACCTCTGTCCGACCTCAATCAATCTCCACTAACACTAGGTTAATGGATAAGAACTCTGTTCCAGAGCATTTTAGTGAAAGGTGACAATCCAAAATAGTGGTATATTACAGAGAAGTGTGTGCAGCTTCTGGTAGTAACTACTACAAAAAGACAAATACTGGAGAATGTAATGACATTGCGAGTGTACACCATCGAACTAGGATGGCGACATTCCTCAGCGTGCTCCAATCAAGACAGCATTTTCTGAGTGTGAATTAAGGGTCTGATACAAATACCCAGGTAAGTCTGCTCGGACATTTAGATGTTCTAGTAACTGCGCAGTTATGAATGGATTTATAATCTAAGCAGATTTATCATTCACCCGGTTATATGCGGACTTTTAAGTCCAACCCCGTGAGTACCAGTTTAGTCTTTCTACTGACTGAAATAACAAAAAAGGCACAATACTGTGACTGGAACAATACACACAACCCGCACATAAAAGAGAGGAGCTTACGAAGACGTTTAGATCCGACTTGGACCATTTACAAAGTCACACTAACACAAAGAACAGGTAGAAGGGGTATTTATAGGCCAGCAGACAGGGAAGGGCACAAGAAAGTGGTGGAGGAGTAATAGTGGAAGTAAAAGTGGTAGTGGAAGTAGTAGTAGTGGAGTCAGTCATATTCTGGGAAAGAGGAGCACTGCAATAAAGCTGGCGGCCCATATAGGGTAAGGACAAGAACACAGAGGAAGAAAATGAAAATAAAATAAAGAAGGACAAATACACTACCACTACTACTTCCACTATTACTCCTCCACCACTTTCTTGTGCCCTCCCCTGTCTGCTGGCCTATAAATACCCCATCTACCTGTTCTTTGTGTTAGTGTGACTTTGTAAATGCAGGCAGATCTGACGACCCAAGAAATGCCTGTGTTCAACACCGAAATTTACACAACCATTTAATCAACTACAGAAACGCAAGACTTATCGCCAGAGAAGACAACACTCAATACCGAAGAATCCTGGAGTCATCACTTATCTGTATATCCAACAACTTCAACCAGAACAACAGCATCTACAACATAGCTGAACCCCTTGCCCAGAAACTTCTTCATCGCTATCCCACATAGAACTCAAGAATGGAACACTGCAGGTCCTTTAAGTTACCCAAGGTTTTAACTATCACCCTACTTTGAAGACTGTCACATGCAGCATTCTCCACCTGACCCAGCATTCTCCACCTGACTAAATCCTATAAATACTCATGTTCCTCTTTTTCCAGGTAGATCTGTCTGTGACTCGATAAAGCCCACTGCGTGGGCGAAACGTTGACAATAAAGGATCACATTATACTGCTTATGTGTTTATTTTTCCATTGTGTGGGTATTTTATACCATTTATTTTCATAATATTAGCATATCTGTTATATCTGTACAGTAATTAATCAACTTTAACTGTATCCTTAGGTATGTTACTAAATACATCAGGTACTTAAAGTACTAGCAGTGATTAACTGTACCATCTTGCACATTACTGTATATATATAAGAATACTTTATAATGTACTTACTTTTAATAAGTAATGTATGTATGTGAATAGTGTGTGGCAGTCTCAACATAGAAATAGAAATGTCAAAACCAACATGTCCCTTAATAAACTAACTTCTTTTAATATCAGAGAGACTTAAAAACACAGCTTATTTTTGAACAATTACGTGACCAGTTAGCCAAACAACAACATGCAGGACGAAGCAACAATAAGTGTCACAGCAAGAAAAGAGAGAAACATAAACACTGACCTAACTGGAGACAATCAGCATGTCTATTAAAAAAAAGGTCACATAACTACCAAATTACTGAATCTGAGTTTAGCAACTCTGGAAATACCGTCTGAGAAGGTTAAACTCTGGGCCTGAATCATATTGTGTAACAAAACAGAACCAAAATATGACAGGAAATGACTAAAATTAAATATGTCTCTGGAAACAGAGAACAATAAGTATATCTCGGGTTAACAAGATCATTCTCTACCACAAAATATATCTACATCACAACAAAAGTATAGGAAGGCACAATTTCTGCTGATGCTGGGAGGACAGAGGTGTTGCCTCTGTCGTGAGTGGAGAGCAAGAGAGTCAGTGTTGAGCAGAGGATGGCGACTTGTTAAGTTACCTAGGCATTGACAGTTTACCCAGCATGCACCTGAACTATCAAACGAGCGAACAAGCGAACAAGCGGCGTAGTTGAGAGGGACACTCAATGAGAACCTCGACTCTTCCAGCACAGATAGTGTATTATGAGAACATCCTTCCTAACCATGTAGTTAAATCTAAAACACTACATATAATACCATGAAGCATGATATTTTCGTTTTAGATGGTAACGAAACTATTACAATTTAATATTAAATAAATGATAGTGTATTCCTTCCTTATCTCTGAGAGAATCAAAGCTAAGGAAGTCGTAGTTATATTACGTGATCAGTTATCGAATGAAAGAGGGAATATAAGGGTATAGATGCAAAAATTGCGTGGATTAAAATAAGAATGGAATATGAGAAGTGGGTAATGAGAAGTGGGTAATAGCAAGTGCGTATGCATCTGGAGGAGTGTAGAAGAAGTAGACAGACTTTGGAAGTGTTAAGGGAGTTTTGAAACAAATGTGAAAATAATTATTGTAGGGAACCTAGATAATAAAGAGCGAGAAACTGTTGAAGAGGATGTAGTAGGTAAGTTCTGAGTGCCACAGATATATGATAATAAGAGGGCCTCTGACTGAGCTATGTAAAGAAAGAAGTTTGGAATAGATAAGTATACGAGATATGAATTAGCGCATGATAAAAGTAGTTTCTTGGAGTATGAATTTGTAGATAAAAGGTTGTTGGGTGGACTACTGGATATGCATACATTATTAAGTGGTAGTTACATTATTAAGTGGTAGTTACATTGTGAGTAACAGGTTGATGGGTACAAGGAAAATGTTATTAGAAGGTCAGAGAGACTTTAAAGTTTATAAATTAAAGGAGATAGGGTAAGATATAAGGAACCCTTTGAAAAAAGGTGGGCTAGAGGAGTACATGTTATAAGGGGAAGGGGGTAGAGGAAGTATGGGGTAGTTTTAAGAATGCAGTGTTAGGGTGTACTGAAAAAGGTTGTGGGTATTGGAGGATGAATGCAGAAGGAAAGAAGAGCGATTTGTGAAATGATGAGGTAAAGAGGATTATATAGGGAAAAAAGCTGGCATATATAAGTTTTGTACAGTGTAAAAGTGATATACGGAGGGAAGAGTATATTGAGAGAAAAGGAGAGGTTACAAGAGTGGCGAGAGACTGCAAAAGGAGAGCTAATGAGAGAGTGGGAGAAGTTTTATTAACAAATTTTGCTGAGAATATGAACAAGTTTTGGAGTGAGATCAGTAAGATGAGAAAGCCTAGGATTAAGTGAATTTAACAGTTAAAAACAAGAGAGAGTAACCATTAGATGGAGAGGTGGAAATACTAAGAAGATGGACGGAATACTTTGAGGAATTTTTGAATGTTGATGAAGAGAGGGAGGCAGTGATTATTAGTAATAGTTTATTGTGACATGATTCAAAGATGTACAATGGGTAATGAGATTACAAGAGGTGTTGCATTGGGGAGGAAGATATTACACCTTTTAGTAGTGAGAACGAGCCAAATATAAATATGTGGAAGGTGCCTGAGGCAGAGGTTAGAATGAAAGGGGGTAAAGCAGCTGAGATTGATGAGAACAAAATAGAAATATTAAAATCAGTTCGGTTATAGTTTTGGAATGGTTGGTGCATTTCTTCATATGAATGAAAGGGGTTTAGGATTAACAGAAAGCATGCATTGTTCCTTACTATAAGGGAAAATAGGATAAAAAAGAGTGTGAAAATATAGGGAATAAGCCTGTTGAGTATACTGGTAAAGTTTATAGCAGAGTTCTTTTTGAAAGAATTATGGGTTAGACAAAGAAATAATGAGGTTTAGACCAAATGTTTTAAATTAAAATACAAAAGTGAACAAAATTTGGATAAAGACTGGGAACTGTTTCTTTAGTGGCGAAAAGCCAGATGATAGTATGGGTAGGAAAGTAATGTGACAGACGTTGCAAAAGCATGGAATAGGTGGTAAGTTACATAAAGCAGTAAAAATCTTCTATTTAGGAAGCGAGGTGCAGGTAGTAAATGTAGGCCTTAGACAGGGACGTACTACAACAAATTTATAGTAGGGGTTGTAAAACAAGTAAACACTAGGGTGTTGTGGGAGTGGTAGAGGGAGTTGTCACAGTTGTTTTTTAACGATGACCCGATTCTTTTGGGAGTTTCTGAGAGAAGTTACAATTGTTGGTAAACGAATTTGGGAGGGTATAAAAAAAAAGAAAATTAATAATAAATATAGGAATGAGCAAGGTGATGAGAGCATAGAAAAATATCGGATTGGAAAGAGGGATTATGGAGGCAGTAATTGTGTTCAGTTATCTGGGAGTAAACATGTTGCCAAAAGGAACTAGGAAAGATGAGATGAACTATAGAATTGTCGAAGGGGAAAAGGTAGGTGGTGCACTGAAGCATCTGTAAAGAGAAACAATTTTATCCATGGAGGCAAAAAGGGAAAATGTACCAAAGTATAGTGGTACCAATATTCTTATATGGGTGTGAAGCATGGGTTTTGAATGGTGCAGCAAAGAGGAGGCTGGGGGCAGTAGAGATGTGCTATTTGAGGACCATGTGTGATGTGAATATTGTGCAGAGAACTCGGAATGTGGTGATTAGGAGGTGTGTTATTACTTAAAGAATTATTCAGAGGGCTGAGATGGTTTGGATATTTAGAAAGGATGAAGAAAAATAGAATGACTAGGAGGACTTATAAATCTGGGATTAAAGGAAGGAGGGTTAGGGTTGGTTAAGGAAAAGTTGGAACGTATTAGATGGGGGTGAGTGGAGGCAAGAGGTTTATATGATTTAATGTGCTGTTGGAGTGTGAGCAAGGTAACATATGATGGGATTCAGGAAAACCAGTTAGCCGGAAGCGGGAAGTACAGTGTCTGCACTCTGAAGGAGGGGTGGGAATATTGCAGTATGGAGGGTCATCTGAAATGTAAAATCATCTAGCTTCTAGCAAAACTGTGATTGAATCAGTGACAGTGAAAGTGTTTCTTCTTTTTCCAATCACCCAACCTCGTGGTGTGTGTGTGTGTGTGTGTGTGTCCCTGGTTTATCGTAAGGCACAACATGCTAAATAACGAAAAATAACTAAGGTTATAACAAGTGTTAATGCGCAATCAAAGAACACTCAAGAACATACATAGTCACATAATCACATTTACGTCTCAGGAACACATGTTTAAGAACACTTTGGATTTCCACTGTTGTTAAGAGGATGAGCAACTTGTTGACCATTAAATTCAATATTAAAAGAGTATTCACTCCCATTAGCTTCGTCTATATTATTTATTTTCTTGACTATCTGCTGGGCAGAAATTATATTTGGTAACTCAGACGTAGTAAACAGAACAATAAAGTCTGGATTCATGAATGAATTTATCCACCTTGTAAGACGATGGTGAGTGGTTGACAAAATTAATTGCCAGTACGTTTTGTGTATCTATTTGCAGACAGATTTATGTTCTCGTATATATTAGCTGGTTTAATGATGAGAGTATTGTAACATGGGTTTATTTTCCTGGTTCTGATCACTAACTTTTGTTTACAAACCTTGTTGACGTTTTAGTTTCCTCGGCATACAGTTATATAACTTGTGTACATCAGATTTAGAGGTAAGAGTGCAATGAAACGTTTTGGACAACCATTCATTAGTGAATCCAATTATAACAGTTTTTTTAAAACTTTTATTACCAAAACGTCATTATACCTTCGGCCAGTTTACATATTCTGTGACATACAGCAATAAGGAATAGCATGTGCTTACCTACCATGGAGTGAAAAAGTTAAACAAATGACAGTTTTTGTAAGAATAATGTCAGACCTGACTATTAATACAGTGTGGCAGACAACACCTGCCACCTCCATATTATGGATCGTAAGCAAATCAAAATTGTCCAGCGTGGGGTATATTATCTAGAAGAGGGAGAGTGACCTCTCTCCTACAGATATCACTAACTAGCATAACACAGGACACCGTGTATACATGATGACAACTCATAAATCACAGCTTCAAGGTGACATAACTCATAAATCACAGCTGCAATGTGAACTAATAAATCACAGCTGCAAGTGCAAGGTGACATAGCTCATAAAATAAACTTAAATATTTAACAGACATTGCAAATAGGAAACTAGAATCCTGGATTTTATGCTCTTTTGGTTGCCATAAAGTGACCCTTAAGACGCACAGAAATAAGATGGTAATCTGCTTGGTCAACAATTCTATTGTTAGGTAAAAGGACGCATGTGCAACTAATGGAACATTTTATTTTGTTCTCCTGGAGCTTTTGCTTCCCAAAGCCAAAGTCGGTGCAGCTAAGCGGCAGCAGCGCTTTCTCATTTCCCATTAGTTGGGACACAGTAATGTAAACAGTGTAGTAAAGGAATACCCAGATGAAGACCTCCATGATGAACTTAATCTCCAAGTTCGAACTGGCTAGCATCAGGAAAATATAGAGCTGGACTCTTCTATAGGCTGAGGGACTGACCACCTCAAATACTTTTCTCCAAGGTTTTAGTTTGATATCTTTATTATGCACCCCATACCCATCCTGTGGGCCGTTTTTTTCTCCAAGGTTGATGGATGGACTAATTACATCATCTTCAAATATATATAAAGAATGAGTCAGAATTTTCTCCAAAAAACCTGAAACCTATACCATAGACATTGTCCAATGAAAACTAAACAGATCAGAACACAAAGACTAAACAGTCCATCCTCAGACCCGTTAATAAAAACATAAAAACAGTTCATATTGGACTTAATATCTAAGGAACAGACCAAATGATATACGGCAATACTTACCAATCTAATAAGGAAGTGTAAACAATTTTATTATGCAGGAAAATTTTCGAAATAAAAGGCGATATGAAAAAGGCTGGAAAACCCTCTCCGAAATCCTCAGCTCTCGAAAATCGACCAGAAACAGAGATAGTTTTTTTTTTTTTTTTTTTTTTAAATTTATCATCACATACAATAAAAATTAAAAGAACGCCTATACATGTAACAAAATTAAATTTATACACATGCCCACTAGACAAACTCCAACCTTTCACAATCGTAGAACGTACAACCCTAAATAGTGTTCCCAAACACCCCATAATATAACATCAGAATTTGTTACTGTGTCAGAAAGAACAAATTACACAGAAAACCCTCACACAATACTGAAAATTTTTTACATGGTATTTTTAGAAAATCCCTCCCTTATATACATAGAACTAGTAAACAATACATAAGTGCTACACACAACATTAAACAGTCATTTTAATAGTTTATTTAAAACACCTTTCACATGACAAAACACAAGTGACTCATGCACATGGCCCCCCACCTCCAAAGCCTTACTGCCCGTACCTCTCATGAACAAAACATACCAAAACCCACATGTCACATGGCCAAGCATATTTACAACAGCAAACATTAAGCATGGGAGATCAACGAATAGCATATACTATAAACATGATCCACGAGAATATAATACAAAACTCAAATTCTGTAGCCAAAAACAATCATGTACATAAAACATAATTAAACCTCCATATTCCCCTTCCACTTCCGACCCATCCACACATACCACTCATAACACACCTCATTTCACCCCGACCCACCACATACCAGTATATCGGCACATACCCATTACAAGAAAAAACAGTGTACAGTTTACACAGACACACATCAAAAAACATACAAAAACTCCAAAAGCATTGTACCATAACACAAAGCAACCCACCACACATCAGGCAGGGAATCCAAAGAAAGAAACAACATTTTACATCACCTCGAATTTACAGCAAACCCCAAAACATCGGCATGAGAACCTCGCCCGTTCTCCCCGAGCCCACCTAACACCCACAACCCTTTACACACAAAGCAAAACAACTGACCCTCTTACACTTAAGAGCACCACCATGCCACATACATACTTAGCTATAAACACAAGCACTCAGTCCAGTGCCATAGATATCTACGGGCTCAACCCCTCTCAGTCACCAAAGCGGCACACTCCAAACCCTTTCTCCCCCCCGGGAGACCAGCCCCTCCGATGTCCCTCACATTACAAATTCCCCAACACCCTAATGGTAAGAGACCGGTACCCCTCCGAAAGATCCCTCTCCCAGCTGCCCCTGAAAAATACTTTATTTCGACACTTAGACCCATAGAAACCCTAGACCCATAGAAACCCCGCTAGCGCTCGTTTACGTTCCTCCGACCCGACGTCTCTCATCGCCCAAGATATATATGCAAAATCCATGACCAAATACAGCACCGCGTTCCGTACCTTCTGATCCACTCCCCCCACCTCTAAATTAATCATCCACAAAACTGACAAACCCCACCCCACCCACCATAATAAACGCAAAAACCATTCCCTCACCACTCCCAAATGCTCACAAAAATAAACCACATGATAAATCGTGTCTTCCAAACCGCACCTACCACAGTATGGATGCTCCGTCAACCTTCTTTTATACAACATGGATTCGACGACAGAATCCCATG